>QNGE01000374.1:245470-278890 GCA_008508345.1 Paragonimus westermani
CCACCAGCGTCTCCTTCGCAGCGGCCCACTCCATCTTCACAGGGCCTCTTCGCGCTGCGTCCAGCACCGCCTTCGCCTTCACCAGCGTCCGCAGGGCAGCCAGCTTCCCACGGTCGGTCTTGACTCCGACCACTTCGGCCACGTCCTCCAAATCCTCCAGGAACGTCCGGACGTCTCCATCTTCGAACGGCTGTGGCCAGGGAATCTTCATCCTCGCGTTCGTCACGGCACCAGTTGTTGTGTCCGCAAAAGACGCTTGACCAACAAGTTAGTTTACTGCGCAAACTTCCGTATAGGTCATGTCAAAAACTAAACCACAAACGTGTACACTCATTTGCACGACGGACATGCACTCACATACAATGGGTGACAGTACGTGGTCATTCGCCTTGGTGAAAGTTCTCATACATCATGTACACACTGTTTCGATAGTCTCTTCTTGTCCGTCTTGTTCGGGGCTTTTCCTTTTGCTCCTGAATGTCCCCATGTGGGTAATACACTACTTGTGAGTAGTATACTACTCACAACGAAACTGCCTGTTATACAACAATACTACTACCGAGTTGGTCCACATTTGGCCAACAATGGAAAAAAACTAATCAGGATTGTATAGGGACACATGAGAAATGATGACTGTGTGAATAACTGACATTCATCGTTGAACTTGTATACGATTCGTACCATGAAGTCTACAACAATGAATTCCATTATTCAGGTTGAGGGAGTGAATGCGTAACATGTAAAGTTGACCACGATATGGGCTTCAGAATAAAGATTTGTGCGAGAGAAAAATCAGGGATTTATTTATCTGCTGAACAGAGTTTGATGTCACTTAGGTGAGCTACAACCTGTACCTGTATGAGGCTTATATTCTGGATCACCAAATCTCTCACAGAACAGATAGAACAATACCGCAGAATCTGAGACCGACTGGGACTGGTGGTTAATTCGATTCTTTGGCAGATACCCCATAGAAAATTCTGGTAAAACGAATCAGATAGATGATATGTATTCAGCAGTTGGTTTATATTGTGGATTGTTCGGCTGGTTCATTATGAGCTACGGGTTAACACTTTGTCATGTTTAGTCAGGCATCCTCACCGTCATCTCGGTTAGTCATAACACTGGAATACAGTCGCTTAGAGGCTAGTCTGTCCTGAGTCGTACTGTTTTGTTAGCACAGTATCCCGCGGATCCTGTCGTCACACATGTGTTGGCTTGCCTCATCTGAGTCATGCCTAGATCGTCGAAAGCCAGAGTGGATTTGCGATGGTTTGCCACCTACCCCGGACATGATTTACTCAGACTTAGAGACCGCCATCATTCGATTAATCTCAGCGTTTCAGCCCTGCCTTCAACTGTCCGACAACCACTCGGATGACTATTGCCCTAGCAACTGAAACAGGGCCTGTACGACCAGTCCCGTTGTTCAGTCGACGAAGGCGGTGACCACGACCAAAGCCAACGCAAACCTGAGTGGATGACTGATCTACCCACAAGCAGATGATCGGTTTGCCAGATGCGCTATCTGTGTACCTTTTACACCGACGGGCTCAGTGCTCACCGCGCAGGTGTTAGCGTGCGGTCCCGTTAGCCAGGCAACTGGGTACAACTGAGAAAACTTCGTTTACTGTCTGCACCTCGTGGATCCGTCTCCTCTCACACCGAGGTAGCCAACTTTTCTGTAAGCATACACGTGTGTGCATTAACCGTGCAACTTCCTTTCAAATACGTCAAGTTAACATCGCGAAAGGCCAAAGTGTTTTCGAGATATCTCAAACTGGAAAATATATACTTACCTGAAACCTGGATGCCCAGCCACAAAGCCTTATACCGGACCATGCGTTGTTTCGCACCGACTAGGTGGGATGGAACTGTAGCAGTCGTTGATTGTGATTTCAAATGTTTCTCAAACATTGTGATACCCTTTAAGTGATTCGGATGAGTGTCTAGCAAATTTGGCGGACATATTTTCTACACATTAACATTAAATGAAAGAATACACACGTACTGGTTGACTACTGATAAATGAGTTACAGCCACTAACAGTTCTGATCATGGGTATAGCGGTAAGCTTGGTTTTCACTGACATCTGGAAATGTCTGCTTCTGCAACTGGCGTAGAAGTCTGTTCACCTGTCTTACCAATCCTTTGAACGGGAGTAAAGTGGATATTTGGGACATTAGGGATGTGATGCTTAGCTGGCGTGAAAATCACCTTGTACACATTGTCTGTGGCAAAAGAATGGACAGTTTGGCCCACAACATAGGCTCTCGATAGTTTCACGTAGCTCATGAAGCTGGAGAACGGACCATATTCCGTCTAGAGGAATGGAAATAGAGAAACCGACGTCGCGTTAAGCAACCCAGTGCATTGTTAACCAGAGCACTTCGTTCATGGCTTAGAACTCCCTTGGTCTCGAGTAGCTCACATTGACTTGTTACTTATTCACCCACACAAACGGTCAAACTCGGCCACAGAAAGTAAAATTATCCCGTGTCTAGAATATTGAATGACTACTATGACCGTGATCCTTCTCAAATGGACACCTCAGTTCATTTTTATGTCCGTTTATACCTGTATCAATCCAGTGTTAAATTATCAGACATATACTTGTGTTTTGGTTTTTGAGAACAGCCTTTGCTGTCCAGTATCTATCCAAAAAGTTCAGTCGATATTGTGGTATGTGAGTTGTGGAAAATCATTCAGATCTGCCGTAATCTTTTCTGTGGTTGGCCTCAGTCTTGTGAAGGAAAACATTGTTTTAAAAACGCTGTCGTTCATCTACTTGTGACTGCGAACAATTTTTTGTTCAAACTTCACATCGCATGAATGATTGGCTTCGTGAATGCAAAATAAACGTCAAATAGGCGAGCCTGTTAGAAGTCCAAACATTTGACCAGGAAGGAAATCAGTTTCGCCGTTAGCTCGAGCAACTGTAAACTAGTTTATGGTGTGTATTAAATACTTTCATATCAAATACGTTTGATGCCTTTCCATTTAGTTGAGGCAAGTCGAACTGGTCTCCTTTGCATTACTGTAGCCCTGGACAGCTGGTAATCGGATGATGCTTATCCATCACACTGATTGTGTGCAGACTGATCAATCAGATATAGAGGGTTTGCTTATTGGGTTCATTCGTCGTTGAGCGTATTCATGACCCCACCCAGGCAGACAGGTTTGAACTCATTCCATACACGGTGGAATAGAACAAACTAACTACTCTCTCACACACAGTTTTCCAGTTGACTGTTACGCATAGATACACGCATTTTAAAGCCCACTTACTTGAATTGCCTTCCAACATTCCAACATTATGTTTTTATCCATAGTTGATTTGGTTGAACGTGAACCGAGGATGGTAAGACATTGTTTCTCTTGGGACACAAAAAATTTGAGAACTTTCACAGATGAGCAGTTAGCATTTTTATCTTCCGACCGCTGCGCTCCACAGGTTTCGAACACGTGTACAGTGTCTATCTCACTGACTGTGATTGGTTGATTTTGGCCAGGTTTCTCAACTCCGGTCTTCATATGTACGGGTTCCTCTGTCGGATGGTATAGATGACACCATTTGTTAACTTGCCATGACTTCATAACTCCAGTTTGATCCACAGATACAAATCCGTTTATGCTGTTTGTCTGCGTGTGGGCAACAGTTTGGCTCAAAGGAGCTACCACCAGGTGCGTAATTTCACAAAGGTGATTATTCAGTACGGCTAGTTGTCGGAACATGTCATCCCAGACCTGTGAAAATGGTTGTGATGGTGAACAGTCTTTTTGATTTTTTGCGCCTAATTTCGAACTCCCAATGTAGCTAGTTTAAATAAGTGCACATATGTCTCTAGTCATGTTTTGTTCTATGCGCAGATGGAATTACTGCCTTCATTCTCTCACTGAAAAATTTACTGTATGGAACACGCTCGAAAGTGGTTTAAAAATGGGTAACTTGTAAATTATTGTCAACAATGGGTGAAATTCAAAAGATTTTTTATATGTTGGATGAATCTAGCCGTGAATGTGAGAACTCGCCAAGTTTTTCTGTAACATAATGTCCAATTCTTTGAATTTCAGACGACATCTCAAACAGGTGAACTTGAGAGTTCTTTATGGTTGTGGTTTGGCGGATCCATGTGGAAGAAAACACTTGCTGAATTTTGACTCAAAGATTCCATAGCATGACACTATTCAATGTTACCATCACATGACCGTAAACGTAATATAATTTAAAAACTAAGAGCCCAAATTGAAACTAGTTTCATTCCAACCGCCTTTCATCTGCGTGACACTAAGGTGAAGCTCTCTAAAGACTGGAAAGAAAACCAAAGTCGTCTGTTTTCAAAACGCTGTGTCCCAAAATTCCCGAGTGAGAATTCTGTAGTAGCTCTTGTCATTTGGTTTCTGCTGAACCAATCAAACAAGTTCTTTCTAAACTGTTGGAGTCTAATTGCTTGCAACTGGACTGCTCGCTCAGCTACAAAATACTTAAGTCTAATCATCGCTTTGAACTTGGCCGAGGCACCGATTACACTTTGGTGGAACTGGTAACACGTGAACAAATCGGTCGAGTCCGAATCAAATGTTCAATAAAATATGGTTTGCGAAAAATAACACACAGACTAAAGCACTCAAAATGTTGGCCGTGTGGGAATCTTAAACGTGCTTGCAGAAATGACAATCATAAACAACGACGCGTTAACAAGGCTGCGGGTATTATACATAAAAGCGGAGGGCTTGAAACGTGGATAAGCAAATCTCGATGGTATTGCGGCTAGTGCACGGAAAACAGCACACAACATGCTGTCGACTGACCTTTAACAAAACATCAGTTAAGAACTTGGGAGGGTTGAGTTGGGACCAGTTAACCCTAAACGTTTCTACGGTAGCGCTGGAAACTGACCAAGACATCCTAGGAGACAACTTCGGACAACACGAGAAAGAGACATGGTGGCTTGACTAAGTGACATCATTCTAATTCCAGTTATAACTGTGACATCATTGCCATGGCCGTCTTCGTTGTAGTTACCATCAGTGAGAGAAGTACAAGAGTGATCAACACTAAAGCATAGCTAGTATATACCCATTAAATAAGGGTTAGGTTGGAAATAGTAAAAAAGCGAAAATGGGACTCATTTTGCAAACCGGATGACTGAACTTGAACAGCCAACAGAAGGCTGTTTCAGCTTGCAGAAGACTAATCACGTCTCATAGGTCATTAGGAATGTATCAATAAGAGAAGAACTTCCTTGTGGTTCTGTCAGTCGCGGCTCATTAACGGTACACATTTTACCTATAGGTCACCCAGATAACAGTTATAGCCACACCAATGAACCTCGCTAGCTAATATGATCTCTAAGGGCTCCAGTCCCTAACAAAGAGACGAACATAATCTACAGCGGCCTACTCACTAGCAAGTTTAGTCTATTCGGTTCTCTCCCACGGTGACAATACAGGTTGTTCATCAAACCAGACGGTTCACTAGTATTTTCCACACAAAGGCCAACCATATGCATCTGTTCAACATTCGGTACTGTATGATTGAACTTGATCGATCCACATTACCAGCCACTCATTGTCCAGCCTCATGTCAATTTAACAGCGTACTGACAGAATACACATACAAATGAAAACAAAAGTCAGTACTCGAACCTACACAGATAGTTTTCTGCATTTTGAGTGCCACATTCCGAAGGTATAATGTATTTCTATTCACACGGCTGTCCCATAAACACATGTCTCATTTTACAAAAAGCTGCATACAGCTGGCGACCTAACCCTGTTTGAAGATTCTCTACCTCTTTTCGAATATCTTCACCACCATTGTTGTAACATCCCAAACACCTGAGCCACTCAACAGTTTTGACAAGTCAGTTTGCAAGGACCAATTTGCATGCTGCCAATAGAATTAGAGACAAACTTCAAAGTTTTTGCTGTCAACACACTTCTTAGGACGTGAACTCATGTCTGCTGGGAAATTTTCAGTCAACAACACATTATTCTCAACACCGTCGAGGTTTTTCAACCTGTCTTGCATTACCTCGTCTTTGGCAAAGTTGAATGCACGCCGTTCTTAGGGTTGACTCTGATGGACAGTTGTACTAACCTTACAATGAAGTATCAGAATGCAGCCAGATAGTTACCTACAAACCTGTTGCTTAAGTTCTAGTATTCACGAGAATCTGAAAATACATATCGATACACTAAGTTGAACACAAGCTGCTTGCGCTGGGACGTCGGTCCGATTAATCGATGAGTTCTGTCTACGTGCATATCCCACTTTTTCTCAACCGCTCGCCAGGCACTTGACAAGATAACCACACGCGCACGTACTGATAAGTATCCTGCCACATTTGGTTAGCCGTCTTGTTGAACCATGTCCGGCTCTTCGCCAACATAAGTATGAAGTGATTTGTTCTCATTGATTTCGTTTATCTGGCGAATTTTCTGTCGCTATTCCCGAGAGGCTACAGTTCCATTCCTTTAGTTACACAACTCTCAACCCTCGTTGACATTCTACCGCCTATCACTAATGTTCTCACCTAAAAACCTAACTATTTTTGAGCCTACTAACATTATCAACATCAGAACAGCGCTTGGTACATATTATTTAATGGTAGAATCCAACCTACCTTTATACATCCACTGCAGTCACCTGTGATGCTCAAGTTTAGTGGAACAAACGCGAGTACGGCTGTTATCTCGTGTTCGTGTAGCCAGCGTGCATTGTTTGATAGTTGTGAGTTGGAGACAGTAAACCGCGAGTTTGAGTTGACAGGCTTTGCAAAGTACAATGCATGTGCTGGAAGCTGATGCAACCACGCCTCGTACTTCCATGCGATTAACAGTCGTGTAGAGTGGCTTGGACCAATATCTACACTGATTTGTGAATCTGGGTAACGACCGTTAGTCAGCATTTGTGTGAGAACGGGACAAGCTGCACAACCATTCACAGTAGGTAGGACGGACGTCTTTGAGCCACTGGTGAGAGCAGGAAGGGTGAAAAGGAGAACTGTTGGTCCAGCCAACAGTTCGTTTTTTGTGTAATGAAAGCCCCAGCTACAGGCAATGAACGAGATAGACGCTTTGGCCTGTGAATGTCCGTGACCGTTGGTTGAAGTGTTACTGAAGACGTATTCAATTGATAGAACACCACCAGTGGCTTCATTTGGTAAAACATTGAGCAAGGCTCCAGATGTGCTGGTCTGTGGTCCTTTCACCTTTATTGAGAGAGGTACACGGAAGGATGAGGTGTGTTATGAAGCACTTCAATTCACCATTGAGGTTTAGCAAAAGACAAAGGAATTTAACGAAGCAAAACATAGAATGGTGAAGAGTGTACCAGCAAACACTTGTGTACCTGCTGATAAGGACAATAGAATTCTTATCTGCTCTAAATGGCATAACGGGAACTATAATTAACTGCAAGTAGTGGATCAGATTTCATAATTTAAGTGTTACTCGATAGCTAAAAGTCTGGGTTTCTGCTGGAATTGTACCACAGACAGAAACAGCTTATTTCACTGCTGAAGCTGGTCTCTCAGTTGAACTACGAAGTCACATCGAGAGCACAGAAATGCAATGTTCAGGATTAGTTGCCAGCCAACCCAATGTGCTATATGGACTTGATCAAATGATGCTGGGGATTGACTGCTCCAGCTGGATTTCTCAAACAGTTCACTCTGGAATAGTGCAGTTTTATTACTGACGCGTAGTGTAGTGGATTTTGTAATTAAGGCAGGAGCGAATTACGAAATCCTAGTCCAGATCTTATCATAATATGGACACTAAAATTATGGAATCTGCCACTCTATTTGTAAGTAAAACAATCACAATGTCCACTAATGGCTTTGGTGGCACCAGAGTTAACTGACTGAGAAATCCAGATTTGGCGGTCAGTCCACTGGATCATTTAGTGGACATAATTGACACAAAAGGTTGGAGTGGGTAGATAAGCCGGAACACTAAGTGTTTCATCCCCCCGTGTGGATGAGCAGATTGGGTGGTAGAACGCTAGCCTGACTATACGTTTTCCGGTTTACGATGTCCCAGGGCACGCGGTCGCACACGGGTAGGCTGATAATCACAAAATTGGTTGACGCTTACAGGGTGTGAGGAACTGGACCCAAGAGACAGAATAAACGACGACTGCTTGCCTGTACTCAGTTGCCTGGCTAAAGGGATCGCACGCCAACATCTGTGAGGTGAGTACTGAGCGCGTCAGTGTAATTGTATTAAGTAAAGTGCACCTGGACAACGCATCTGGCAAACCCATCATCTGTCTGTGGGTAGATCAGTCATCCACTCAGATTTGCATAGGCTTTGGCCGTGGTCGCTGCCGTCTTCGTCCGATTGGCGCGCAGACTGGGCGAGCTCTCTCTCGGTATTAATGCACAAGAAACGTAAAGCGGCCTAGTTCGACGCTACTTCACAACAACTACGTTACTCACCATCTTTTTCAAGTCACGTCAATAGAACGCTTTTTGCCCCCCGTCGGAAGGTGGATTTTCAGCTTTACACATAATCGTACGTTCGGCAACTACAGGAAAATTAATTAGGTCTGTATGAGTCATAAAGCAATGATAATACTCAGGGACTTTGTGAAGAGGTTGCGTGACTTCCGTAATCCTCATCAATCGGAGCGAAATCTACTGACCCGGTCTAGCCGTTATGGTGTAGGTATTGTGTGACTGTCTAGTCTTTAAGTAACAGAGTTCAGTTTGACAGTTTGGTATACTGCAACTTCTTATTAGTGTTTTCTGCCGAAAAGTTGAAACAGCCACCAGGTCGAAGTGGCTCAAGCTTTTCCCACGTTATTCTAACTACTTAACTGTTTTGTGAATATTTTTGTGTTCAGCGTAAAGCGCTGTTGTCCAAAATGACTTTGAACATATTCGCTTAGTATAAGTCTGTAGCAAACTCAATCTGGTACGAATAGTATATCGTTGGATGTTTAGTGTACAGGTGGAAACCAGAGGACGACAAAGTAGTCAGCCATCCTCATCATTGAATATTTCCAAGTAGAACGACTGAATGCGTTTTATGATGTCATGGCAAGAGTGTTGTCACCACATTTCTGACCTCTGCAGCTGACTTCTCTGGGAACCTTAGCCGTCATTCACGTTGGAAAAACATGTCTGAAAGATCATCAGCTCATCTGTTGCCTTGCTCTATGTTTGACCACATTCTACACACCTTTGATTACATTCTGAACTAGAGAGTTTGGCGTTAGTCACAAATGCTTTTCATTCTTGTACTCTAGCTCTTCAGACAAACTTTCGAGGTTCGTGGAGCAAAACACCTAATCACAGGTTGTGATCAAATTCTTCCTTTCATTATGCTTGAGGCCATCGAACGTGGTCCAGAGGGGGGGTTGGTAAGTTGTTTCAATATATAACCCACGTATGATGGATTACACCAGTAAACCTCTTACTATTAGAGAGCCAATTATGTGCAATTTGCTTCGTAATCTCCCCGAGGGAATCTGATAATAGATCACCTGTGATGCCAGTTATCAGAAAATCGAACAACGGAGCGTATAAGCAATCGGGGGGCAAACAACTCCTCACCAACAATGTGGAAACTAATGCGAAAGATTGTGCACAGGCCTGAAGACCGCGAACAGTCAGTGTTTCAACCCTGCCTTCAGACTGCCCATACCTTCAGACTTTTACCTCTATAATCTACCAATCGCTGTATCTGTCAAGCACCTGTCTGTGCACCTTAGCCGTGCAACCTTGTTCCCTGTTGAAATGTACCGAACGTACTCGTGAACTTTCAATGATATCAAGACATCTCAAACTGGAAAAGGTTTGGTCGCCTATAACTTATTAATCTACGCATACTGTGAATATTGTTGAACTGGTGCAAGATTTACATTTCACACTTCGATTACCACGGCGCGCAAAGAAACATTCGACGGCCAATGTACAGCTGTTTCCATCGCGAATTTTCGTGCAATTTGACCGGACGCGGGAAAAATCCCTTAATTTCAAACTTAGAAGACTAGTATACTGTCAATGACAAGAAAAATGTGGTAGACCATTTGCATAATCACGATGACCATCAGCAAGTCCGTGATAATCACAAACAGCAGTAGGTTGGTGGGTGACTTCGGCATTTAGCTGTAATACACCCATGGGTAAAAAATAATCCGTTATTTAAAAGTAGACAATGATGGTGCTACTACCGACACTCTGTTGCTGTACAACCACTGAAAATGTCAGCATAACTGGAGAATATATATGAAGAAAGATGTGATTGTGGTGGATAGAATCGAGGTTGAAGGTGGCCAGTTAGGACTTATGTTGAAGGCGATAATCAAACTTGACAGCCGTCCAATTTGTTATAGGTCAATGCACTACAATATTTCCGGACTGTAAATAAGCAACAGTATCGAATAAACAAATATTCAATGATTCCGTTACGATTAACACTCACTTTAAAGGATTTGTGACAAATAGGAGTTAAACAGTTCGCATTTGGTTTCCATCCAACAAGTAAATTTGCCTGGGAAGCAAATGTGACGTACATTGGTAGATTGCTCATAGCCGAGTCCGTTAAGATCTGTGCTAAGAATGGATAAAAAACATCCATATCTTAATTGTGATGACTGACCAGGGGATGCAATTAAGTGGACATCGCCTTCATTTTCGGTTGGTGTGAGCAGTGATGATTTGCAGTCTATTGATATCGAGTTTTCAGTTTGAAATGTTGTAGAGATCAAATGTTTCCCGGAGTTTCCATCATAAATCCGAATCGCGTTAGTGCTCAAACAAATGATTCTGTTGATTGGAGGGGGTAGGTAGCATACCTGTCATAAAAGAATTTTTCAGAAACATTTAATAACTGTCTTTTTTATTTATATATGCTCTGTTTGTCTCACTGAGTTTGTGGAAACAATTAAAAATTCGTAATTCATCTATAGTGAGCCAGTTCTTTGCTTGGCATAATATATTTATATAATGTGTCAGTCACACTAATCTGTACATGTTTGAACCAAATAAAGAAAAACCGTCATCTTTGGAGTGAGACTGAGAAATGGAAATGCATCAAAGCTATCGCCAAATCAACATTTACATTTCTGAGTTTCGTAGAAATGGTCGACTCTATTCAACACATTTGTGCACCTTTGCTTGACACAACACACTGAATTGTACTAAATCAGTGAACGGTATATACTGTAGTCTGTTTATCAACGTTTGGAACGGACAGTTAAAATTCAACGAGAAGGTAACGTTGCAATTAGTTGTTTCCGATGCTTCTTACTCGGCTACAATTACATAAGGTGTAAAATACGTAGTCGTGGAAATCAAAACCTCTCACACAGAATAGTAAATGTCTGACAAGATGGGGGTATATCACAACCCAGTGGAGAATGTTGTTGATACACGTGGAAGACTTGTAATCTTGCCAACCATGGCCAACACAGTGAAGTGATTTATTCTCAGCTGTGTTAAAACTGATTTCGGAATAGATGATTAATATATATGAAGGGGTTGTGTGAACTACTTCTGCACACGGAGATGTGAATTGTGTGGTTTGACAGTGGCGGATTCAGCTGTTCATACTAGTCTACACCGACTGTGGTGTGTTGGCACACTTACAGTGTGTGGTAGTATCTTTACAAAGGTACACATTTCTCTGTTCGAGTAATTAAATTAATTTTCGTTCTTTCTTGGCCTTTAGCTATGTGGATAGCACCACATTCACACTTCAATAGGATCCGGTAAGCACACGATATCCGTTTTTGACCGATGCACTGTTTTGATACAATACTATTCTACACATTTCCTCGTTCAGTTCACTCGTTCATTAAGCGTTGAGCAAACTGACTGACAAGTACATCATCAAGTTTTCGGGCAACGGTGTCTGACACACTCTTAATCGAATTCAGCCACTGAACTTCCAAGTCAGTTAACATGGCGAACTATACTGGTGTCTGCCATTCGAATCTAAACGACATTGTGATGGATGGCCTTTGTAGTAACCAACTCCCTTATTAATAAGATAGTTACGCTTACCAGTATTGAGATGCTCAAAACGTAGGCAATATCATTATTTTCGGAAGTGTAAGGTTTTGGTACTGTTTTAAATTGCAAAACGTCTTTAAAGTTACAGTTCATCCCATGTCAGTAGCAACGTCCCCGTGGTGTTTGAAAATTTCCATCTGCCCTGCTCTCATACTTCATTGTCTGTATTGTTAGACCATCTGGTGTGATAAGCCACGGAACAACTGCAAAAAAGTCTGCCCACTGGATGCTTTCTCAAGTTTTTGTCTGTTTTTCTCTATGGATCATTATCTTGTGCTTATTTGTGCATCTTTGTGTTAAAAACCTGTCGATTGATGAAGTGTTAAGGAGATATACCTATGTTCACCCCCCTTTCTGTATACTCTATTGAAATGCTTTGAATATATCGCTGTAAGGGAGACCACTAGAAAATTAACAAAAGAAACCTCTATTTGCCATTTGCTCTATATCAAACGCATGTATTCACTTATGTTGCCCTAGTTATATCGACGGTATGTTTGGCGTTACTGATTTGTCAATGACACTAGGCAAGGTTGTGTCTTACGTGATATCCAATACATTCCGCACCTGATCGCATAACTGAAAATTGTCATTTAGAAATCAGTAGAGGATACTCAAAATGAACACCACACTAAGGATTTTTCTTTAAATATATGGTGCTACACTTCTACAAGCTGATTAGTCAATTTGACTATCCGCGTGCTATCGTTTGCAGATGACAGTATGGTATTTGCCTACAGCAACGAAGACTTGCAGCAAATGCCCACAACTTCGCAGTTATGGTAACCAAATTGATTTCGGGTAGTAACGTAAGATAACTTCTTTTTTCAGATTCCCCTTTAAAAATATGTAACGCCTACATGTGAAATAATCATTCGCGAAACAATATGCATAGTTGCTGATAGTTCTAATGCTTACATAAAAGTCATCAGGTTGCGAGTTATGAGGTCGGTTGCTTAGTTTTGGCAAGCATTTCAGACATCTGAGGTAGTGCATCTGAAACAACCACAACTTAGATTTAAGAGTTAAACTGCATATCCGCAGAACTATGCCTACTTTGTTGTAAGGCAGAAAAACCCGGACTCTATACAACTAAGACATACGGTATCTGAGTAACGTTTATCCGCATTCTCTAAGGCGAAGCTCGCGTATGCGGCGGTGGAGCACGGCCATGAATAACTAAGTACTTTGCCGAGCAAACACGAATGAAACTCAACCTATGGTAGTATGTTACCAGATCCCTTAACCAGGGAGCAAAGCATTTGTAACAGCAACTAAAAACTAGCAGGCCATAGAAAGCTGCTATTTCAGGATGTTTTCTACTCAACTTCTTCACGTCTTAATACAAATATTTGATCACAAAAAGATGGAGCTTTGAACAGAACTGTTCGGAGAGTACCATGCGGAATGAGTTCAAAGGTTCGATGTGTAAAATTTGCACGGCCCGTGAATCGAAACATGTGGTACACAAAATAATCCTAGGTGCCATATTTCGTGGTGTTGTGACAGTGAAAGCGTCGACAAAAATCTGGTTGTCTCGGAGTTGTAACTTCTCAAAGTACTGACAAAAAAAAGAGAAATGAGGAGACTCTGAATGCCTTAGATGTAAACAGACCAACTGGATTGTGTGATTTTTCCATTTGTACCAACCGGCGATCCTTGTCGTCTGATGAGCTATTCGTTCTCCGTTTCACAAACTTGGATCACGATGGTCCATTGTTACCATTCATTTTAACATTGTTAGATTATCGTATTTTAAAAATGTCGTTCGATTCTTCAGTCGAACCTCAAATCTATTTGTTTCTCCAGTCCTATAAAGAGTGGGCATCAATTCACCCTTACTTTAGGTCTTAAATACTTCTTTCAATTTGTAGTTTAGAAATTACCATTTGAATCTCTCTACTTCGTGTCTCCTGAATATGGCGGTCTCCATTTCATATTGGCCAGCCATCTGGCTTATCAGTATTGACCGGCCACAGTAAGAAAGCCTCCACTCACACTCTCCAGCGTCTTTCTCTTTAGAGTTTCTGTTCGATGCAGAATGTGTGAGCGGAATCAAAAGTAGTGTAGCACTTCCCATTTGTGGTAACCTCTAGCCACATATATCCTCCATCTTTGATCACCGTCATAAACCAATCCTGAAATGGATTTTTGTCACCCACGTCTGGCGACCCACCTCTACTTACGACCTCCATTCTACCTGGGTTATGCCTCATGTTTAAGTAGGTTAGCACGTCCCTTGATTGACTGCTAAGTGCACATTTGTTCGACAACTTTGCATATGTGAAACTTTCGTACTTCCAGTAAAACATCTGCTAGCCTACACGTTGATCTTGGCGGCCATACCACACTTCTCGGTTAAAGCGAAAACCTGAAACCTGTGATTTTAAGTCGTGTAAGTTTTACTAAGTGCATCCTGAACACTAGTACTCTGATACCGATCGTCTGGCTGTGAGAAATTATAACAAGACGAATAACTGTTTGATTTCCTTAGGGATCGCGCATCTACTTGCAAAGCTCCACTTGCCTATTATGTTTACAGGGCTTTGTAGGTACCTGTCATAGGTGCACTCTGGTAGTTAAGTTTTCAGGCTATCATCCGGTAGTAAAATATGGAACAGCTCTTCGGAGGTGCAGGTGTGATTTTTCTCAATTGTGTAGCAGTCTATTTTATGCAATTGTCCACTTCCTTACAGTTCTGTGGAACATGCCGTATTTTCTCTCGAACTATCTTCCAGTTGAACATCACCAACATTTGATCGCAGCATTCGCATTCAGATAGACTTTCCAGCCAGCCACTTTCGAAAAGAAGCACAAAACTCGAGTTCCGCTCTAATTAGAGCTCGTCACTAGTGCAATTCTTTGCCACAGCTGGGATTTGAACCCCAACCACACGTTCATGAGACAACCGTGTTCAACACTGCGCCATTCACATCACATTAGGCACGACCGAATTATTAAATCTGAACACCCAACCACTTTCGCTTGTGAATAATGATCTGTTAAGAACACTGTAAAAAGTTATACAGGATAGCGGCGAACTTTCGTAAGCAAGGGTCACATACATCCCGAGGCAGAAAATTGATATCAGCTGAACACCGCTCATGGCACCGAGGTAAATAGCCAATCAAAACTATTAACTAAGTTTTACCTCTACACAAACTTTTCGATTGTCTTACTACGAGAGGGCGCATCAAAGGTGAGTTTTACTCACTGACTTCCTTTTTTAATTACTGCATATCCCTCCCCATATCGGCGGTTGGATTCCGGCCGTCGTGCTTGTAAAATATGTGTGCACGTTAAACACTACTCACCTTACACTAGACCACGCAGTTTGCCAGAGAGCAGCACTCGGTGTATGGTTTGACAGAATTGCGAAAACGCTCCCTTTTTACCTCATAGTTTTTATTAAAAAAAGAGCCTATTGTGGGAAGAATTCTTAAATGGCTAGCCTGAGGACGCGTGAACTTTTTGGCCGCGGAGTTTATAAAGCATCTCTAATATAGAACTGGGTAAATCTATCATTAGAAATGTCTGAACCCCTTTGGATTCATGACTTACTTGATATATATCGTTCGAATCACTCAGCTGAGCTGCGCCATGCAGATAAAGACCACACATAGGCCATGATGCCGATTTTGAACTGGGTAGTACATCATCCCTTTTTCCGAATAAAAATTCACGAAGTTTCGCCCACCTTAACCTAGAGAGTAAAAACAAACCGTTAGTCGCTGAACAACTGTATTATTCCAACTTCGCTCGTGCCGACTGCTCCTTTGTGTTCAGCCTGTCATTTGTCACACCGTAGCGTTGTCGAATTTGTCTAATCACTTGCGCACTAGTCCATTTGGATTCCATTTGTCACTAGCAAATTATGTCGGTCGAAATGTACTATAAAGTAGATATAGAATTCGCTTTACAACCAAATGAAACTTATGAACATGCAGTCAACGTCAGGAAGTATTTGTTTATCCAAATTTTCGTTCATCTGCTCCGTATGTACTGCTACCATAGAAATAAGTAAATATTTACAACCTAAATATGTATGATTTCTGTTTCATATGCCGGATCATCCTGGAAATACTTTTTTACCACTACTGTGAAGTGCTACCTATAAAATCAGCAAGTAGTATGTAATTATTATGTTGACGTCTGAGCGCTTCTCTCTGTTGAATGGTAGTGAATAAATTGCGAAAATTCTCGGACGGATGTTTGGAGTCAGAGTAAACATCCAGTTATACTAGATATTGAGGGCTACTTTGAGAGTATGAAAGTTATCATGTGCATTCATAATGGTGTATTTCTATACAATGAGTGATACCATCAGTGACGAACCCGTCCAGAAAGTCAGTCATCCTTAGGACACGACACTACGAGTGTGTATTCACTTCCTGAGACAAAAAATCTTGCAAACATAAATGTTGTAGATAAGAATGTTTCACATATTTTGAAGTGAAGACTTGTATTCACCATGAGAAATTCGAATTGCAAGTCTGTGCTCACAGACCGACTGCCATACTGTGAATAGTAAAACCAAATTATGGCTTACTGATAACTAGTCGGGAAATTTGTTAGCATGAAGTGGACGCCATTCACAGCGGATCGTTGTTTTCATATTCGGAGATGAGTGTTCAGCTAGTTCCGTTTGAAGAGGGATGTTCACCTGAAGTTTCGTTCTTGCCTGATCTTGTCAGTAGGACATGCCTTTTGCACTCCAATTTTGTTATCACGACGCAACCATGCTGACCGCCGCGTCACTGTTCTCATATTAAACAAACAAATTGTCATATTCAAACGATCAGCCATATTCGTTTATAGGTATCGTTCAGTTTAGTATTGTAACTGGATCAACGGCATACGAGCGCGTAAACAGACAAATGAATAACGGTAAGTGAAATGGCGGATAACGGAACGACGGTCACATGTAATGAACAACAGATTACCGAGTATGTACGGTTAGTTCGTGACTTCCCGGCCAACCAAACCATCTTAGTCCAGGGAAGGGTCAAGTTTACGAGCAATTGTTTCTGAACACACAAGGTCGGCTTCAGTCGATTGACTGCGACCGCCTCAACAAACCGCATGAATCTTGGCTTCGAGTGACGTAATAGGATTCTGAATGCACAAATTGGGTCGATAACGTGACCAGTGGTCAGGACGTGTCTTGCGACTGTGGACGCTGGTTGCTTGCGTGTTTCAACCACATTGTCGTTCTTTTGTAATACAGAGCTCTGCACCCATTTAGGCAAATGTTCCTTCACTCTGGAGATCAAGCACCTCTCGGTTCTGCCTGTGCAACTTTCATTGCAGTTACATGTTAATTGGTAGACACACTGTGAGGTGACACCGACAGGCTGATCTCCTTTGATTGAAGGGACAAACAGTTTCTGGGTCCGGGATGATACACAGAGTTCCACTGTGGTAAATGTTCGTTTAATCGAATTCACTAGTCTTTGAGTTGTTTGATGCATGCAATAATCATATTTAAAAGACAATTCTTTATAAACCCTCTTTTTTCTCACTGTGGCCACCTGTTCAGAAGGTGGTTTCGGTTTACTGTGCCTTTCTATGAACCTTTTTGGATACCCGTTAGATTGTAGTGTAGATGTGATCAAGTCTAATTCTCTCGCAAGACTATCCTGTGTACAGATTCGCCTTGCTCGTGTGAATAGTGTATTCACTAGTGCGCGTTTGTGATGGACCGGTGTGAAACTACTGAAGTTCAGGTATTGACCGGACCACGTGGATTTCCTATAGACGGCTCGTTTGATAGAGCCATCCTCCCGGCGACTAATGAGTATGTCTAGAAACGGCAGACAGTTGTCAGTCTCAAATTCACACGTTACTCTCAGGTTGGGATGACAACCATTGAAGCGCTGCACTAGGTTATCTATTGCCTGCTTAGACCGACTGAATACTAATGTATCATCGACGTAACGTTTGTAATATGACAGACTCGCTATGTCTGTAGCTAACTCCTGCTCAACTCTTAACATGAAAAAGTCTGCCAGGATGGGCCCTAGTGGACTTCCCATGGCTACCCCGTCTATTTGGCGGTAGCACCGATCAAGAAAACGGAAGCTGATGTTTTCGGTACATAACAATAAGGCTTCCCTCAGAATATCACTAGGCAGAGGCAAAGTAATGTGGCTCATTTCAATGATCTCACAAATATAATCGATTGTTTCAGCGTATACTTTTTTCAAAATATACGCTGATGATGTCACCTCGCCTGGTGATGAAACGTTTGCAACCTAAATGCCAAGCTCGGCAAACGTATCAATGCCAAACTAATCGATTGACTCGTGTAGCGGGACATTCGTGAATAGTGACTGAACGTCTATGGAACACGTCAACTCATTAGCAAGATTGATATTGTCCAAGTCACTACTCAATTCAAAAGAATCTTCAATAGAATGTGCTTGAAACTTTTGTTTCAATGAGGTTAGGATTGCAACTAACCAGCGTGCCAATTTATGATAGGGAGAATTTGTCATCGCCAGGATAGGCCTAAGAGGCATTCCGGACTTGTGTGTTTTGGGAAAGCCGTAAAGCCGAGTTGTCGACGACCCACACGGTTTGAGAGCTTTGTACGTCTTGTAATCGATTAAGCGCATTTGTAAGAGGAGTTGAAGATGCCGTGCTATGCGACCTTCTATTTCAGTGACGTTGTCTACGGTGTCTATTTGCTGAAACTTCGTTCGGTCCTCTAGTATTGACAACATCTGTACATATGTGTCCCTGTCCAAAATGACTGCCCCAGAACCTTTGTCTGGCTTGAGTACTACTACATTTTTTGATTTAAGTTCTTTTGGTGATTGCAGGTGTTGCTTTGTAATAGCACACCGGCCGTTGATCGGAGTCATGATAAATCCGTTAGCTATATCAGTCAGTTTGGTCTTAAGCCAGCTTAGGTTGTCAGCGGCAGTTGGCTGAAGGTCTGATAACTGATCAATTAAACTCTCAAACTGGGCTTCAATGTAAATACGATTAGGCCTGTATGACGGTAGCCTATAATCTAGACCCAAAGCTAGGGCTTCTAATTGCAAATAATTCAATTGTACTGAAGAACAGTTCAATACATACTTACTGGGATCCAGTGGAACTGGTTCTTCAGCAGGCTTCTTACGTGACTTCTGCAAACCGTTGGTGTAAGTTCTCTTCGTCCGATCGATGATCGTCTTACAAAATTGTGTGAACACAATACGACCGCATAATGATAAGTTTTCTACGACGGAAAAAGACGGCAATGTGTTTGACGCAAATCCACAAGTCGCTTGATCTTCAGAGTGAAGGAACATTTGCCTAAATGGGTGCAGAGCTCTGTATTACAAAAGAACGACAATGTGGTTGAAACACGCAAGCAACCAGCGTCCACAGTCGCAAGACACGTCCTGACCACTGGTCACGTTATCGACCCAATTTGTGTATTCAGAATCCTATTACGTCACTCGAAGCCAAGATTCATGCGGTTTGTTGAGGCGGTCGCAGTCAATCGACTGAAGCCGACCTTGTGTGTTCAGAAACAATTGCTCTCAAACTTTACCCTTCCCTGGACTTAGTGACCCTTCCTAAACCACCAATTGACTATCCACTCTGCTCCCATAACTGCTCAATATTTGGTACTGACGAGTCAATACGAAATACTTGTATCTGCCAGTCTTTGTGTTCTAACGGTTTTGTTCAAACTTCTGAAGGGGATGAACTGTTTAAAACCACCTGAGGCTAACGCATGACCACAGAGAGAAGACTGGCCTATGCACAAGGCTCTTCTATGCCACTAAATCCGAAGACAACACAATCTAGATCATATTTAAAGGGTTTGTGACCAATCAGAAGACCAACTACGGTGGACTAAACAAAGAGCCAAACAGTGCAATGATGCGCGTAGATGGAATATAGGCGCGTAGACGGAGTGCCAGAGATCTGGCGTATGGGGTGAAGGGAGAAGTGGCACATGGCCGTGCCAACTATGTAGGTCACTCGCTAGTGTGCTTGGTTGGGCTGCCACAATATTTTCGGGGAACTGGTGGTTTCTCCGCAGTTAACCAGCTTTCTCTGAAGGAGACAGTAACAATCACCTTAGCTCCAGTCGGCAACCGCAGACGGCATGCTCCTCCGTCAGGTTATGCTCACATAAAACTTACTGAGAAATGTGGTGATCACTGATAAGAAGCAGGGGATTTGCCTAACATAAAGTGAACATGGTCTACATTTGATCGCAATACCCGTAAGCTCTAACAGCCAAAAATTTCATTCCAGTGCTTTTTCTAAAACGAGACAGACTAGGATGTTCATTTGAACGTGATGCCCAAGATCAATTTATGTGTATCAACGTGGGTTTATACATGGTAAAAACACTATACTCAAGCTCTTGTCTACTTGACAACGCAAATATGGAACTGTTCAGTGTTTATTTTCTTGCTGAATAGCGGAACTTCTAGAGATGACCATATCTTATGATGAATGTGGAAACCAGCGCATGAGTGTGGTATACAAAGCATGGCTGAACTCAGATCATACGGATGTAGTTCTTCTAATCGAGAATTTTAGCACACAATCTCTATGTTGCTCGGCACTTTTCGCAACTGTAGCGAAGATAGATTTGGTTCGAGCCACTAAAAAGCTATTTCAGTTGCACACCTGTGGAAGGGAAACATAATTTTGAACATTTAATATCCACATATCTCTCTTGTTTCTGCTTGCTCTGTCCATGATCTAGAGAGTCCTGCTAATCATTTATTTAACGAACTTTTCTTTAGTAAGTTGTAATGTTTATTTTCACTTTATCCATAATTGGATCATCAAATGTCGAAGACCCACAAGTTGGCATCGATCGGCTGTCTGTTCAACATTCATCTGAGACTTTTTACTTGTTTGAAAGAAATGTCTGATTCTACAGGATTTCGCATTATTAATCATGATCACAACAATATCCATAAAAATTGTTAGCTCACGGTAAGGTCTAGAGAGGTGCGTTCAAACTGATTACTTGCGAGAAAGGACTTTTCACAAGGCTCCACACTAAGACTATCTGTTATGTAGTTTAATCCTACGCAGAATCCAATAGCATGCAAATTCACACTGCCAGCACATAGTGGCGACACGAAAAGCTGACGCACTCCCGACAGTAAAATGGGGCGTTATGGGCTGCAGAAGGATGCGAACATTCCATACCACTGGGTAGCGGATAGCCCTGAAGTTTCCCCAAAACAATCACGTTGACCGAACTAACTACACTGGTCTAAAACCGGGGAGAAAGGTATTTTCGTGAGCCACTTAATCTATAAACTACACAGTAATCTTCTCAGCAATGAAGCCATAACCAATCGACATACCCATCGCGATCTTTTAGTAAATGAGTGTGGGAAGTGCGTGAATGAAGATCACCGAGGTTGGCCCCGTATATTGCATTCGTCAACGCAGCAACAACGCCCCATAACAGACTGTCATGTTTATGATTTTGAGCCAATCGTGATCTATCGTGTATGGACAGTTAAAATCAATTACCGAACATGTACACTGTTACCCACATGCATGCGCATAACGTACCCAGTCTGGTAGGATTGAACCAAAGGTTGGATGTTGCACACACTATTGTGTTAATGCACAAGACAGTACAAAAACAGAGTGGGCGTGATAATCCGAACTAGAATTTTGGTCTGTGGAACTAGTGCATATGTGATTGTTACATATTGGTATAAATCACTGCACCTGATGGCAATGGGATAGATAAAGCAGTTTTCAATACTATTACCCTGCTACATTCGTGTTTACCACTATGCTCAACCTTTTCTCCCCCCTCCCGGTATCAAATTTCCACACTACACCTCTCTATTGCCCTAGACAACAATGCAACCCGCTTTGGAAATACTGTTTTAACCTCTGATGAAGGAAACTTTATTCTTGAAAAACTAGCAGCACAGTGAAACAAACTTATTCGTTTTTCTAGTTAAGATCGCCTCTAAGATACAAATTAAGACGGCTTTAGATTGCTGCTTACTTTGAGGAAATAGTTATTGAGTAAGAATCTTTTTCTCTCTTCTTCCACTTCCATTAAATACTGCGATTTTACAGAGAAGTTCTATATCAGGCTTTCCACGAGGATCTTTCAGAAAAGTTGACCCCGGTGCGATGATAAAATGAATTATACCCTAGAGATTCGAAGGACCTTAGCTCTCAGTTCTGTGCTGGCATATCAATCCAGGCAACAGGACCACTCTGTGAGTGTGTGGAAATTAACATTTTTTTGGCCACATCTAAGTCACTCGACGCGGTAGCCCGATAAGCCTGGGTTTAACTATCTCACAGTAATGACTAGGCAACTTTGTCGCAAGCGTCCAATGATACAGCGGTTATCTGTTCGCGACTAAATAATCATACTTAAATCTGTTCAACTACTTCTCAAGGGCAGCTAAGAAAGAAACTTTTGCACAGTTGTACACGTAGGATTACATTTACGTGCGACCTTATTCATGTTTTATACGGTAGAGAAGATACAGTATGTAGAATTTCATTTCAAATATACAAAGTTTTGTGCGCACGAGGACTGTGGTGGAGTGCAGCCAATCATGTACGTCATATCTGCATTGGCCAATCAGATTGTTCGACATTGACCTATATCTATAGTATCCATAACAGACTAGATGAGATGTCGTGTGTGGTGTAGTGAATACACATTTTGCTCCGAACCTGACTTGTTCTACAAGGACACTCTAAAGCAAGGCAGTGGTTTTGCCAAACTGGTAATGTAAAATGTCGTGTACGACCAACTAGTAGTAATGCGTTGTAACAGGAAGATAAGGTACACGGGAAAACAATGGATAAGAACAACTAGAAACGGTTGTACAGTCAGATGATTTATTGCACAATATCAGCGTGCAAGTATAAGTAGGCTGTTGTTCAACTTTCCATCAAGTGGGGTCACATGACCCGTTAAACCAATTGGGAGACAAGTGCTAGGCTACGAGAGTATTGCTGTGTCACGAGTGACAGAATGCACGAAATTGCAAGCGGTACGAACAGATGCACGTGCTGCCTGTGTGCACATACAAAGCAGTTCATAACAAGCCTCATTTCGGAGAGGTTTTGCAGAAATGTTCGCAGGTGCGACGCTCACACCACGCCTGCACATACCGGACGCTGACAGGACATTTGTGAGATTTGTACATAAGAAGATCACAATGTCAGGGCAAATCTTGGGACACAGCTCAGATTCCAGTGTTTACTACTACTTATGTTTTCAGTATGCTTTAAAACATCATTAACAACAATATACTCTGCAATTTTATGGTGTAACTATTTGCCTCACTCCAAGATTACGGATATCGTAGCGCCCACAGTTCACTTTCACATATGAGTGTGTAACTCATCTTACATTTCGAGATGTTTTTATTTTCATTGTGCATACACTATGTGTACCGTCTGTTTGAAGTATCACAAGACAATTCGTCCCCGCGTGCATCTGGCCCAACTTTGATGTTCTTATTGAGGGCCAATTCCCAATCCCAATTTAATCATGTTAGTCTCTGTCAAGCTACGACGGCGGGCTCTGGAGAACCAAGGTTAGCATTCTGTCGAGACCATCATAGGGAGTTTATTTCACAAAAAGCAATGGTGATTTATCGTTCTTCTTCCTTAACATGCCTTTACTCACTTATTTGCTGGCTACATAATTCGCAAATCCACATTTTTATCCTCTACTGTTCGGATTTTGGTGATGAGTAGTCAAAGCTCTTCCGTTTCTCTTGATTTAATCAGTTTGTTGATATTTACCTCCCATCATTTGTGTGGTCATCACTGTGGCATTGAACAAGACCTCTCCGTTATCCAGTACACTAAGCACTCGTTCGAAATATAGTCCAATCGTATTGCCCACTTAGCATCTTTCACCAAACATTTCACCAGCCATTCATGACAGCCGATTTTCTTTGCTGGATGGTCAGGATTTCTTACCCACGGTTAACACGCATAGTGGGATGCACTTAGCTAAGATCTACCTTCGGATTTTCAGGAAAGTAGCTTTTAGTCTGACATCACTCCTCTATACTCTTTAGTGATCTACAACTTGGACTGTGCACACAAAAAAAGAAATTGACACAACTGGCTTCACGACAGGTAATCCTCACTCCCCTACCATATATGGGTAAAGTTCACTGGCCATCAGCTTGACCTTCAATGAATGTTCCTCCAGGTATTGTGTCCATTCCAAGGATGAGGTCGTTGAATCAAATCTCCTATCTTACTATGATCGAAACAACTACCTGCCAACTGTATACGAGGCATCTAGCACAGCTACTAGGGCCCCTTTACAGCATTTAGTTGCTGGCCGTTGAAGTTTTTTGATTCCTTTTTCAACATTCACAGTCGGCTGGATACCGCCGGGGTTTTGTAGAAATCACTCCAGACGCTTGCCGTTGCCATCATTTGGTAGCATGTAGAATGTTTCGCAAATGAGCTGTCTAAACGCTCCATCATACAGGCATTCTCAAAAGAAAGTCGTGTAGCTGAATTCCGATTATCAGTTAACTACTGACACACGACATGGTTTGAGAACCCAGTATATTATCACGGACGACCTGTCGTGCATCTATAGTCTCAGCGCCGTTGCTGAGAGTTACACCTAATTAGTCGTCACTCCAGTCGCGCACTCTGCTGATCCAACGTTCGAACATCTTTGTCAAAGAAACCCTTCAAGAATTCAGCTCGGCCCTCTAGCATTTTGGAGTAGAACAAATTTTTCGGGAAATTTTCCAAGATATGCTGAACCCTTCAGTCCCCATGTCCTCTCACTGCATAGTGCAGATATGCTACACATGTAGCGTTGCTCTGGCGCGCGTGCATTAGCTAAACATGTCACCCGGACGTTTACTACGACCCCAGCTAAAAGGTTATATCTGTCTCTGGAGCTGTTCTTGTCTGTTCAACCAAAGTTCCGCTGTTCATGGTCAAAAGCAGACTATACTTCACGAACGTCCTCATCATTTGCACATCGATCGAGCGGGCACTCTTAATGATCCGATTTAGTTTTTGACTAAAGTTGATCGCTTTATACTGTCACCTACGTCCGTACGGCCAATTTAACGTCATTCGAAAATGATGGCTAACGCTGCCCTGGGATGTTGGATGGCACAACTCGTGTGTCTAGCTGTCATGTTCACAGGTCGCGCATCACCAGTTAAAACAGATTTCGTTGTTCTTCTAAGTACTGTGGGCTGCAGGCATATTCTTGTGTATGCTTACAATCCAACAATAAATGGGTTAGTTAAGTAGGTTCGCCGTCGGTCGGTGCACAAGCTGGTACATCATAAAAATGTTCTTCAATCCTTTTAGGCCTACAGAACACAGTGAAAGAGCATTTAAAAACGTCTGGTTGCACCTTCAAATTTCATGTGCACTCTTTTAACCTGAAATTTTACCATTCCATCATTATGGCCGTCATACAGGCTATTTGGCTCACCCTGCGCGGTTGTTGAATCTTGTGAGACCACACAGTCAATAATCAACTGTACAGGTGCGTGGTAAACCCTCTTCTTTCACACATGTGTTCGCACCTATGGACTGTCTGCTCCAACTCGCTGCAGCGGACTCTTTCATTATCCCAATATGACGTACTCTCTAACGATAGTGTGTAACTAACGTACATAAAAATCTCACTGACAATTAAACCTCTGTGTAGACACAAGATGGTTCGTCTGAACTTTTGCTGTATTGAGGAAAAGTGCCCCTAACTCAGAACCCCTTACCCACACCTCATACCACCACTAAGTCTGCTTCGAGAAGCAATCGTCTCTCCGATAAACCACACAGACCAGTACGATTTGTAGATTATGCTGAAACCAATTTTTTGAAATTTGGTTTATATAATATGCATATCTACGCACTTTTACGCTTATGGTTGCCTGCTCACAGGTTCGTGCTTTTTGTATGATTTTATACACAGACATATCCATAAACAGAATGAGGGTAATTGCTCTCATTTACCGGCCTATCTATGCAAAAATAGACATTCACAAACTGAAGGTGGTACTTCTAGTCATTTCTAACATACACAATTTCTTGAGCTACTTTACTCACAACGTAGATAAAATGTTACTGGTGGTTAAGTTTGCTTGCACGGTAAGTCTTCTAATTTCTATTATCTCTATACTTGCACACGAGGGAGAAAAACAAAAGATAATTTCACCGAAACCCGGAAGAAAAGGTTGCCCACCAGAGTGTTAAAAGCCAACAATGATAAGCTGAAACAGTGAATAATATTAGTTTCGCTTGTCGTGAACATAGTTCACTAAGTTTCTTGTTTCAACCAAAACAAAGGTGGTGCGTGGAGATATGAATGCAAATTATTTGTTGTACACCACTGGCAAACTTGTCCTGTTCCTCGCTTAAGAACCTTCAGAGAATATCGGCCCTCATCTACATAAAGGTCAGACGGAAGTAGAGGTATTCTAAATAAGTGCATTTCACTAACGTTGAAACCATTTCACTTCAGTTCTACTCAAAAAATTGAGGCTGCCTGCATAAACTCTCTGTTTCTGTTGCTGAGAGGTGATAGGGGATTTTGGCTGAACATCACTCGCAACTGATCACAGCTTTCACACTTCCCCAGACTTTTCACTCAGTCACTATAAAAAAAGATGCACTACACCCATGTTCCGCTGTTGTTAGAACTCGACACTAGTGCACAACTTTCGGTAACATTACAGTTTTCGTTGTTCCTGTGGTTGTGGGCAATTTCTGAGACTGAAGAAGTTTCACAATTCGTTTAGCACAATGTCCTATAGGAAACTGAATATCACAGCAAAATAAAGCTACAATCGTTTTCACACAAATGAACACCTAATTTATTCACTCGTCAGCGTAGAACGCACATCCACTAGACAAATAGGAGTTATAGCTGAGGTACGTAAACCACTGACCACGTTTTTGTATGAGTTCGTGTACACCCCTTCGTTAACATGCTATACACCTTTGGTTGAGAATACACATTTATTGTGAACTCACTTCTCCGTTACTTATTTTTCACACCGTCTGTCTCTCCATTTTCAGCTGAGCTGCTGACAGAGAAATTAATTGAGCTGCGAACTAGTTGGGCTGCAACACTCAACTCTACATCCTACTTTGAATGTGGAACTTATATTTTGAGAGCGTTTGTTTAATTTTCCAGCGTTATTCTCTTTGTGAATGCAGCGATGTTCACAGTCCTATTGAACCACGTCTTCTCACCCAGTCATTCCGAACGTTTTATATACATTTCATTTCGTTTGCATGTACATGTTTGCGTCCACTTGGTAGCATTGTAGTCTTGACCACTGTGCACCCAGTGTGTAATAATACTTTAAATTATCCTCGTTCCTTCAGTCGTATGTTTCACAGTATATTGAAAACTTCTGTATAGGCCAGCACAATGGTCTAGGTAGGCCACGCTTCAGCTCCCCGCAGTGGACTTCGTGGTTTTTCTGATGTGTACTTACGTTCATTCGCGACTACTAGTGCTCACGACACAATACTGTTGGTCTTGCTTAGTCTTGTTAACAGCGTATAATATATTATACCACGCACTGTAGCATATGCTAAAAATTAGTGAACATTATTTGAGGGTGGCTACCGGACATAAAATTGAGAGGGTTTTGATTATTAAAATTACCACAATATTGCCGCCGTCTGTCGACTTAGTGTATACTGTTTTTTTCTGCACATGGTATCTACACATACCGCGTTGTGCAAGACCCGAAGCCCTGAACACCGAAATTATTGCAGTAACTTCAGATGTGTACAATTTCCAGTCAGGATTTTGTTGATCTTCCAGCGTAAATTGCCTGCTGGATGCTGTGTTTACTGAAGCAGCTTTACGTTTGCTTTAATCTTGCTCCGGGATGTTTTTGTTGAATCTTTTATTTCAGCTACAGTAAACACAGCTCTGTTGCATCCTTAAGGCTTCAATTACTGACTCAGTTCAAGTTTTATACAGGTTCGAATTGGATCTCATGAGATTCTCCAACGCGTGTTTGTTGGCGAGTGGTCCTTCCCTAAAAAGTTATCTCCAATCTTGATAAGTTTTGTTTTAGATACTTATTGGTGCATCGCGTATAGAAACAAGATATGCATTATATCCTTACACCCGAAATGATGCACTAGGTCATAATTTTTTTGTCATTCAGATTTTGCGGGATTTTTCTACAAGCATTGCCTAATGGAAGTTATACTATAGGGAACTGTCACCGGCTTTCTCTACATTTGTAATATTTTGTGTCCCTTGCTAACGATTCATACTAAGTCTCAAACACCCATAAAACTATAGTGTTCCATTAATACAGACGGTTTGAGTTTCAATGAAATTTCTTGTGGTTGCTAAATGTTTAGCAAGCTACCGCCTCCTCTTTTTTTAGTACGTAATTCACTACATAATCTATAAGGAATACAATAGTGCTCTGCCAGTAACTCATATGTCCACATGCCATTAAGCAACTTGACGATTACGTAACACAACATTACATAATATTATGCTTAGGAGTCTCGTTATCTGGTTAATATTGTATCATTATTCTTACAGGCTATGATTCAACAACCCATATCAGATGTAACTTAAGCATCCCATAATTTTCACTGGTCAAATTATAAACTTAATAGATTTCAATGACATATTATCGCTTTGCTTCACACAAGTTGTATAAAAGCGTGTCCGCTAGTCGTCGTTGCTGTGGTGTTGTACTTGGTTGATTATGTATTAATAGGCTGCTGACTTATAAGTGAGGCTCTGCCTAACCAAACATTCGGAACCTATATGGGTGTTGATTATTTATGCTAGGTTAGGGGGTCGATTTCATTTGCGAAAAGTGTTTGTTGAAACACTGGCCGTTTATCTTACGTCTCATTTTTTACAGAGAAGCGTAAACACCTAGCCTCATCAAGGATCAGCATGAAGGGCCGTGGTGGATCGATTGCTGTATTACTCGTCAAGGCCTTGCGTAATGTCAGCAAATGGAAGACATTTTGGCGTAATAACTGAACGTGGCTCACAATGGACAAACCCCTACACTATGAACACAATCAGCTAAAGATTCCGCTTGAAAATGTCAAAATAGGACAATTACGCCAGTGAACTGTGATTGACTGCATGTTGCCGCCTACGAAGAGCTCCTGCTCAATGTCATGGAGATGAAGAATCAAGCAGCCGTAATCTTACCGTGCGAAGCTTGATGACGCAGGGCAGACGGAACTGATCAGTATGCATGGCTTTGCATATTGGACATATCTGTTGGGCCTATGGAGTAGCTGTGACTGGGGACGAAGGACGCATTTACTCGTGAGCCGATAAATCTGTCGACATGGAACACTTCTGATCGATTGGTGCACCGGTTGTTGGCAAGCCCTGTGTTTTAGAAAGCACGGGCAATTATTGTTGGCCATTTTTCAAAAATATCTAAGTCACACACGTTCCTTGGTGGGCTGAGGATCAGAACTTCCACAAACTCATCCGACCAAGTTATTTAACAACGGTTTTTAATGAACTACCATCGTAAGTTCATCATTCTGCTGGGGGGTTTGTGAAATTATAACTGAGCTCATGCACTTTGTAAAAATCACTACTTCTACAGACCAAAATGACTTTAAAAGTCCTATTTTGACTTCCTTGTTTAGCGATATTTTCTACTAACAGTTAAATGATACATATATTAAGCAGGAGAGACTAGGGCATAGTATTTTGATGAAAATTGCGTGATTCAAGCATTTTGTTTACTGTCCTCAGGTGACTGCATAAAACATCCAGCCATGTAGACTATGGCAAAAAAATAACCAGAAAAACGAACGTCACCTATGTGAACATCAAGGATGGGGTCAGCGACCTCAGTCCACGGCAACGAGGCTGATTGCCTCGACACAGTTCGGAGTGTATCAATGCAATCGACAGCTAAAGATCAGCCGATTAACAGTGTCTCAAAGACACCAACATATTGGGAGTACACGGTTGCGTAATAAGACTAAAACCGAAGTGGCACGGTCAACCACATGGCCTTATGCAATAAAATGTTTCACAGTCACAGGCATCAAATTGATATTCGGGTGCTAACATGTCGGTCCAATTTCAGTTATTGTCTACAATACAGTGCAGTGACTATGACCACTTAAGCGGTTATAACCTCCCGTGAAGAGAAGTAGGTACCATTCAATTTAATGTAGTAGTTGTAATTGAAAAGCCATCATCTAACCACATGTACACATGAACGGTGACGACAATAGAAAAATTGTCTGAAATGTTAGTCAACGTCAGCTGAGAAACGCTCTTGTGAGAGGCTGACTGCGCGTTATATAGAGCACACCCACAATTGTGGGCGAGCTCTACACGAACAACGCAGAAAGGCAAAAGTTTCAGTTAGTTTTACCAACGTCTATGTCACCGTTACTGTCTATAAAACTACGGACGACATGAGAGATGCGTTTATCACTGAACAGTGATCACGGTCGCAGAGCGTAAGGTGTGGGATTATTATACGTGATTCTGAGTGGTCCTCAGTAGAGAACACGGAACGCTGTGTGTGTACCCAAATGGATCATGTACACCAAGCAGGAATCCTGAAAATTCGATAACGCACACCATGACACAGCTGTATTCAAAAACCTGAACGAACACTGTCACCGACGTAGCACTTCCTGTCTCCAAGCACTCCATGTACACCAACTAGGGACGCTGATTGTGGCGAAAGTCATACCCAGGCATAACTGTGTCCGTGCACTGGAAAGATGAGATTCAACAACGTGGGTGAGTTACGGGTGACAGAATCGAGATCGAACCTGTGTTGACCACGAAAAAGTCAAAAATGCCCGTCACATCCGGAGTCTGCAAAGTCGGACGCAGTTAATTCGCAAGCAGATTTGAATGATTTAAAAAGTGATGATCCGTTGGTAAAGTGAAAATAGGCTGGACGAGCGAACTTGGTTGAACTGCGTCTATGCGGTTTGTGGTTGAAAATGGTGCAACTGCTTGTTCGCCATTATTCCTTGCTTGGTGACTACTGCTACCCCGGAGAATATAATGTAGTTTTTCCTGAGTGCGTCACAGTTGGAAGCAGAGATTTCTGAGATTCAGCTGGAACGTTTGCTTACTCGATATATTGGGGAAATTTTCCAGATCGCGGTCAAACGATTGATATACATGCAGGGAGTGCCTGCGTGGCAAAAGATACCTCATTGCAAAAGGATAGTCAAATTTCCAGGTTGTCGCATCGAGGTTGTACAGGTGATTGTCGTCCATCAGAGAAATCCCCGTCAGTAATGCGGCGAACATCAGGCAGCCCTCGCCGGCGACGTCTTTGGGCATAAGCTGCACGCCATTCGGAAACAAAAGACTACTCAACTCTACCTAGTCTGCACGATTACTAATGGACGGGTAAGAACGGCAGGTAAAGACGTGCAGGGTCTGGCGGTCGTTGGTAACGTGGTCAGAGATTGATGTGGTGAGCTCGATTGCTCGCCAGACTACTATGTGGGCGCTCAAGCTGCGTCGCTCCATCGAGTGATGCGGGGCTTCCAAGACATTGTTGTGGGGACATTCGGCTGCGACGAATTGTTAACATCGCCGATCGCCTAATGAGCCATGACCATCGGGTGCACATAACAGCATAATAAATAACGCCACAGCGTGTCTCTAGAGTTGGCATATTAGCATGGCAATCAGGAACATATCGTCGAGAGTCCAGTTGGAGGTCCAATCGCGCAAGTTCCACGAAATGTGCACAAAGCACAATAGTTGATGGAAGTGCGACAGATCTTGTGTAATCGCTGCTAGAATGGCCCCATTGTCCTCCGCGACAATGGTCCTGATATCCACCGGTTTAACAAAGATGACGAATTGGCGGGGAAACATGGCGATATCTATCATCGTTTCACTTGCAAGTCAACTAAAGCAAACTGGTGAACACAATCCAGTAGCATCTACAACAACCAAAACAAGCAAACCGTATCGTTCCTTACAGCAGTAGCGTTTATGCCGGTGACCTCGGAGTAGAGCTGACATAATTCTATCTGTTCATTACCCGTGAACACCTATGTTAAAGTAAAACTTGTCAGCTATGTAAAGTTGGGCGTCCAAACCACCTAGATAGCCAACGGTGTGCTCGAATGTTGCACACATCCTTTATCGTTGTCTTCTTGTTGAAAGGCTGGCGGATGTACGGAGTAATGTTGAGGGATACGGTGTCGTTGAGCAACCACAGCCGAATTTTCTCGATTTCTTCCGCTGTGAGGCAACGCATTTGATGCTTTGTGTTTTGCAGCAATCAAGTTGCACGGGTGAGTGTGCAGCATGACGGATTTTATGACCCAAAATCCTCCGTTGATGTTTGGCTGACGTTGAAGTTCGCAGAGCATCCAGTCTGAGCGATTGCTCTCCCTCGAACGTTGGGAGATGAGCGCAAAACGTGTCCTCTATGAACGCGTTTGGAAACGCGCCATCTGTGATTATTGAACGCAGGTTCGGTTGATCGGATGCAGTGTGAATACCCGGACAGAACTTAGAGACTTTGAACCTCCGCTCCAACCGCCTCCAAAATTTCCAACTGTCGTGGAGACACGACATTACCGAAATGCTGTTGAAACAAAACCTATAAACCGACAGTGTCCACACTCTTCCTTTCGGTTTGGGAGGAGGCGTCCTTCCGAATTATATGGCATATTTATTGCCAGTGCAAACCAATGACGATCAGCAGATTGGGGACGCACCTGGTGGGCTCACAGGATGCACAGGGTTGACGGGATGGGGCAGAGAGGAGAACCTGTCAGAAGGAGGAGGTACACCGAATAAGATCAGGTAGCCGTGTATCTGTAGAGGACAGGGGAGGATAATGATGTGGAGAAACAACAACGAGCACAGTTCCGCTGCTGGGCAGACGCAATCTGTAACAGTCTTCTACTTCTGACTGGTGTTGGGTATAGTTACATGGTGTCAGCCTATGGGCAGCGTAATTTGTCACTGATACATACGATTGCTTGTTTTCACTGACACCTGAACTAAAGATGTGCTGACTTCAAAAACCCGGCGTTTGAAACCAATCATATTTAGATGCGATTAATTATATTTATCGCCTCATTTCTTACTTGCAAAATTAGAGCCTGTCATATTGAAGTTGCTATTAATCTCTTCTCCCTTGCACTTATCACAGCGGTCGTTCCACGTATGCCATATGGCGCATCCCTGAGTACAGAGGTTTGTCCGTGGTCCATCAGTTTCTACTCTACATCAGCGAGGATTTCCAGTAATCTCTGTGCGGATGGTTTGAGAACCTGAAACCCTGAGACTTCAGCACTTTTTCCTTACCTTCCAAAGGGCTTAAAGAGAAGCTAAAATTCCCGCTAGTCCATAAAAGGGGATGGCACAGTAGAAATTCAACATTCT
>QNGE01000375.1:14333-27557 GCA_008508345.1 Paragonimus westermani
AAAGGCCCCACTGGCACACCTCCCGGTCTTATTCCTTCGGGTTTACACTGGATATGTGGTGTGTTGGTGGAACTGCAATTGGTGCAGCGCAAGCCAATTGCAGTGATGGCTAAGCGCAGGCGTCCTTTGGCCTCGGTCACTGTGACAGACTAATTCGAATCGGATGCCGCCAACCGTGTGTGTATGTGTGGTCATGCATTTCTTCTCACTAAACTTGTTTAACTCTGCCATATAATCACCAACTCTTCAGAGGTTGTTGCGACTATGTCGTCATTCTTCTCAAATATCTTGCAAGCCTCCGAAAACGTCAGCTGGAAAGTGACATTTTTAATCCACCCAACCGACCACAAACGTTGCAGTGGACTGCTTACGTGATCAACCATACTTTGAACTCTGCACTACATGTTCTGCCGTCGAATCAAATAAATGAATTTAGCTAGTTTCGTAGCGTGGAAGGTAATAGGCAAAATGCGGTCCAACAGCACCTTCTTCAGTCTCACTAATGAAGGTTTGGCTGGAATCTCAGATAGGTTTCAAATTACTCATCAACGGGTACATGTCACCTTCTCCAACGGTGAGATATAGAACTGACTGCCCCCTGTTTTCCGTTCTTCCAGATGCAGTATCACAGTCTGAATCGCTCCACCTATTCTTCAAACTCGGACGGGTTGACGTGCAAGTTCGGTTGTCCAGTCATAGAAAGCCTCACGACGTGACATCAGTTTACCGTACCCTACCTCGTTTTGGTAACACTAAGTGACAAACTAGCTCCAGCCCAAGGCTAACTTTGATGCAGCAGAAAAGGAGGATCGGAAGCAGTGGATACAGTAGAGTTATATGGAACTGCAAACACATCTGTAGATAGCGATCAGTAAGTAATTAGTCAGACGAAGTGATGCAGTGCTGCATCGATCAATTCACGTGTTCCAGAAACGTGGGTTGCTGAGGGCCTCCCTGATTCACGGTTACTTGCCGATGGGATCAGGGTAATCAGTACACTCCATATTGTTTACGGTTGTGCTCTTTGATTTGGTGGACCGGGAACTATAGGGCGTTAAGTTCTGAAGACGATTGTCTTGAAAGCTTGGATTATCATGGGCGTTCATATTTTCTACGCACGTTTCCTGTTTGTTCAACCAATTGGTGTGATACTTTCCGTGTGAACAGGATTTAGAAGCATAGGCATCAATAGTGATCCCACAAAAATAGCGTTATCTGCACCGGCACAGTCTAGGCAAAAACAGCCGTACGACGTTGCTTCTTTGATGGCTGGTGGCCTGCCGTTTTGAACAGTGAACAACACATTGGTTGCAATACTATGGTCGTCTAATTGGACCCTTTTCAAGACCCATTTCTCTACCGGAAACAATGAATTTCTGTTGCGACGTTCTCTTATCAACGTTTTTTAACCAATCAATATCGCCACCCACCATGAGACATGAACTATCATCCTATACTGTAGGCTTCGCTTCGTTGTAGTGACAAGTGTGCCAGTGAAATTGAAGGGAACTGGTAAACTAAAAGTCACAACGTCACGATAACCTCTAGTTGGCATCAACGTAAACGATTCTTCTGGTGGAAAACGCTACTTGTACGATCATGAACAGAAAGTGGACCAACTGGTTTGTAGCGTTTAGACCAAATGGGTATAGTGAAAGAATTTCGCACAATCTGAATTGCGCTTCGCCAGGTGTGCTACATTTGCATAGATGTGCACTAATCAGGTAACCATTCACTCAGGGTTAAAAGTACAGTTTTCTGCTACTAGGATAGTCCTTACAAACACCGTCCAGTCAGCAATTGAAGAAACTTGGTAGCACACTCAGTTGGTATTTCCCATTCGTTTCCAAGTAGTGCTTCGAAAAACCTAACAATTTTTTATTTGGACTAAATTTTCTTGCAGTGTGTGCCTGGAAGACCAGTCCACTGATCCTAGTTGGCTAAACAGTAGTGTTTACACTAAGTAAATCAATACCATCTTGTATTTTGATAATGTTTATGCTACCGTTTAATCCATCACCCCCAGAATCTTCACACACGTACTCCCCACCTAACGTCCAACAAAGAAACTGTGACTTCTTACTCCGCCCTTCACATTCCAATCGATCGACCACAGTTGGTAGCCCATTGCTAACAAGCCAAGATCGACGGAGTAGCATCGGATCGAGTATCTTTGTGATTGAATGAATAAATGGCATCCACCGCAAGCCACGCAGTCGATCGGCAATAGGTAGTGTGCATGTTCGTCTTTGCAGCTTACAGTCGTATAGTTCACTGTTCACGGTAAACCGGCACGTTTGTGGCCCAAAGTTTGTTCACATGTGATCGGAACGAGTCACGTGACCTCCCAGATTGGACGTGAGCTTCAGCATGCGTGCGCGTGCATGTTCGTACGGTACAGTGCAGTTTCACTGCTTGTTGTAGCCTACAGTTTGCTCTGTACGCTTATTCGCTTTGCTACACTACACTGTCACTGCGGCTATGCCTGCCCGGCACTACGGCACATTTTCCCACCATGTTTCGTTCAACCCCCCTAATGATGTTAACACACTGTTCACCTTCACCGGTGCGTCAGCTGTTGGCCTTGATTCCTTGCGAAATGGTCAAGTTCTGTGAACATCGTCCCACCGCATCGGTGGTCAGATGGAGAAGTGGGGCAGTTACACAGCATAGCCATTGGACGAGATTGTAAGGCTTTAGCCGCCGGCCTCAGCTCACTGTGAAACAGCGCAGAAGGTAAGTCATAAGGTTTAAGACAATGGATGATACTCTGACGAAAACAAGTTCGGTTTTAGTGAACTATGCTGGAGAAAGGTACAGCAATTCTTTTTGTGAGATGACTGCCTGAAAATTCCACTTGAATGCGAAAGCTGTGTTCAAGTGTGAGCAATGTTCCACTTGAGTATACTAACACTTGAACTGAATGAAGGTACGGAACACAACTCAACGTCAGCGTATACGAAAAAAACTCTTCTTTTAAGCATGGGAAGATATGCACACGACGGAAGAACAGAGGGTCTATTGTTCATTGAAGACGTTTATGGGCTTTGGTACCCACTGATACAGCTTAATCAGAAAAGTGAATTGTGTTCAAGTACCGGGGTAGACAGAACACAAACTATTTGCGTGGGTGGATTTCAGGGGAAGGCTTTGACCGAGGGTGCCGTTTTTCATTTCCGAGCTCCAGCCTGCAGCAATGGACCGTTTAATAACGTTTAGCCAGCACGTACGAGCGTTTAAAACTGTTCAATTATCCTATGCTGTTTATTTCTAATAACTCAACAATCCTTTCTACAGTGGGTTTTCTGTACTCGGTAAGATCGGCTCTGTGCTTTAGTTTCCCAAATTTGCTTGCTGCGTCTCCAACAATGCGTATTCCACTTGATATGAAGAAACTTCCCAGCTGGTGACGGGACTCAAATATCGGTTTCTTTTGCACTCTGCTATATGTTGCTGTTCAAGCCGTCGATGGGTTGATCCGAAGTTCGCTGTCAACTACATGAATACATCAATACATAAATACCTCACATATTTTTTTCCTAAAATGAACTTTGTGGAGCAGAACAGTCAATGCCATGCACCCATGGAACGTTATACACTCTGAATACTATATAGTAATACGACTTAGGCTGGTTATACATATGTGGTAACACACGTTAGAGTCCAGCAGCCAAAGTGCAGCCATAATGCACGTGTCTAAAAGTATCGAGATTTAGTGATTTCATACTACTTACGTGTGGTCTAACGGTCCAGAATGGTAACCAGTACTATGCAAGGAAGTTGAGTGTCAAGATTAGTCTCTGTCAATAAGAACGTGGCCAATGAACGTGAATCATTCAACTGTACAAACATTGTCCCGCCATACGTTAACGTGCACAAGATTTTCATAATGTCCATATTGGGAAACTAGAGAAGAGTGATCAACAAGTTCGCTCGTTGCTGTGGATTTTACACATATCGGTGGTGCATACCCCCACGTGTCTTTGGTTTGGTTCCCATTACTTCCCGTCATCTGAACGCTACGCAGAATTCAATAGTCATGATAAATATTCTGGGGTATGGTACAAAAACCCTGCGTTTAGACAGGTTTAGAAGCAACATATGCGAGGGGGTTCACAAAACCTTCTACTGATCATCGTTAAGTTCACTGCAACAACACTATAGGTTGCTTCTAATAGAAGGATGACCTGGTTGAAACTTATTCCACCTAATTATACCTTATGAGTACAATTACGGACAGACCTGACCACAGTGCAGAATAACCGACATCAAACACCTCTGCAATTATTCGTTAGTTTACACCTCTTTTCAGGTCAGTAAGATGTTATATGGTGTATGATTCTGTCATTTTGTTTCGACTAATCAGCCATTGACTAGAATGGTATCCAAAACCGTATTTCCTCGGGTAACATACTACCACTGGAGTACAGCATTGACTTCAAACCGTTGTGAATAACGCACAACCTGATGTTAACTCCCGTCATTTACATCCGAGGAACCAAGTGTACGAAGGCTAAAAAGAATTCACCTAATCATTCTGTCTCGCATGTTATTTACCAGGTCAACTGGCGATCAACCGTGCCACTGACAAGTAAATCCAACACAATGAAACCTCATTACTGTTTTTCCTTTCATGTGTGAGTACCTCCTAGCAACGACAGGTTTAGATCGACTCAGACAAGTGTCTATCGTATCCTCTGTTCCTTAAAACTACCACTTGTTTAGTATCCAAAACTCCTCCATACGGCTCACCAAACGCTGTCACATACGACTGAAATCCGGGTCATTAAGGCCAAAAAATTGTACTGTCCCTTGATAAAACTCATAGTTATGGATTAATAGTCGGAGAGTTGGTTAATTTCCAGTTGAGAACCACTCACAATTGATCGCAGCTGTGGTATTCTGATAGACTTTTTAGCCAGCTTCCGTCGAAAAGAGGCATCATTGTTATGGTTAGTCAGTAGTGCACATCCTCGCCACGACTGATACTAGTGTAGCAGAAAAGTCGGACGTTCCTGCTTCAGTTACTCGTCATACTCATTAATCAAGTTTGTGCAGCTTGGAGAAATCAGGGGACAGCGTTCTTCTGAAGTATGAGTTCCAAGGATAGTTTTATAAAAATGGGCAACAGAAACAAGGCACATGATCAAAAACCAAAGTTGCTCCAACAACACCGCAGCACGCTGCTTTACACTAGAACTCCAGATACACTTTCACAAAGCAACCATGTTGACCAATGCGCCAGAGAGTTCACATTAAGAACAATCGAATTATCGTATCTCAACGCTCAACCACACTCACCTGTGAAGAATGATCAGCTCACACTATCATAGCCCCGATACGAGAGACAGTTGCCGTCTCTTAATCCCAATCGACAACCGCGCGATCAGGAATTCCGAGACAGGTCGAAATCTCCGACCTTATCAAACACACTAGGCACTATTTTAGGTTATGAATGAGTAATCGGGGTTTTGGTTATTGTCCGATGGAGTTATTTTCAAGTGGCTGAGCGTTCAGATACGATCATTCGGTCGTTTCCAATGTAAGACCAATGGGGTATTGTTGGACACGGTCGCATCATAATAACGTGGTCAGAGTTCTAATGCCCGCCGTGATAGAGATGCATGCTACTGACGAGCTTCAACAAGAGCGAGATTCGTGTCTAGTGTATCTTTTTGGAAGGTGCCGAATGGAAAGTCTACCTGGATGCGACAGTTGTGATCACGTATTAGTGGAGTTCAGCTCGAAGCTCAGATGATTTTGATGGTGTGAATAAAACCGATGGGCTCTCGAAATGATCCTAACTGCAGGAGGTCGTTGTTAAACCGACATTTGAAATCCTCCACCTAGTTTAGCCTGGATGGTCACCTGGTTAATCTATCTGATATGTCCGATGCAGGCTACGCCGCAAGTGGGCACTACCACGATTAAAGCCGTACAGTAGGTGATTGCACTCAAAACAAATATGGAAGTAATCCATTTTAAGTTAGTTACTTTCGTTTAAGAATCAGTACACGTTGTGAACCCAAAGCATTCAGCTCTTCACCAGTCGTCTTGGTGCCCTAAACGCGAAGTGATTTGGATCGACAGCTGACCGTGTGGTCAAAGGGGCTGCAACAATTTTTGTTCCGTTTCCGTTGTACGCATTAAAGACAAGCTCAACGGTAAATCTCAGAATGCCCACCTTTCAATGTGGTCTGTAAGTTTACGGATAATTCAAATTCGGGCACTTAATGACTATTAAATTAAGGATAAATAATTGTCGATAACGCACACACTTGATCATGACTTATGATTTTTAATTTATTCTGTTCAGAAAAAGATATTACACATGTGGTTCAATCTGACACAACTCAGCAATGGTGTATCTCTGCACGGACCGGATCTGAACCCCAGTCAACATGTCTGAGAGGCAACAGCGTTTAACAAGCCCAACTAACCTCATTCTAAACGTGACTGAATTTACGCCTGTGAGCGCTTAGTAGCATTCAGTAGCGAATGATGCGCATGTTGCTCGACCATATGTAGTCGTTAATATCAGACAGTGCATGTAGTGATTACAACCGAAACTGAGGTGACATTGTCTATATGGTGTACGGTTCTCCATCAACCTCCTTCACAGCGACCACTGTCTTGTAAATTACACTCTTTGAGCCTCATAGATAAGTTTCACTGTACTCGTCAAAAAGCCACCGCCTTCCTTGTCCTGTTACATAAGTATAATTGCACAACACTTGCAATTATTGAAGCCATGATAACCAAACAATAATCAGTATGACCTACTATCACTCTATCATAGTCGTGTTCTTTCGTCGTTTCTAAGTTATCCCCCCCCGATTGTTGTTAATGTGTCCTGTGATGCAAGTATTCGACGTGAATCGTAGAGAGTGGCTGACGGGGTAAACTGAAAATGCTGACATCTGATAGCATATCTTCTTACTGTCAAAATACGCTATTTTACTACTCCGTGGACAATAGTACTTGTAGAGTTTTTCTCTTGGTTTTGTTCACTAGCGATGCTTCACCATTGTACAACAACGTTTTTGTGTCATCTCTGCAGGTTGTTCGAATTGATTAAAAATGGCCTTGCAATTACAATAAAGTTTTGTGCACGCACGCCTTTCTGCTCTTCTACCTGTGGCGTAGTTGCTTGACGATACTACACGAATCTCATCCATTTTTAGCTCCGTTGTGCTCCGAACATCGTCGCAGCAGTAATCTCGGAATATCCTCGCTTCATGGATACTGGTAATTTGGAATGTTGCTGTGGTGGTCTTCTTGAACCGTTTCTGTGAGTCAAGCTTTTTATTCCTATAACTTGCTAAACCCCCGTAACTGTCCTGTTGCATTCGTTCATTTTTGGTTACTGAACTCGGTGAAAAACGTTTGTATTCACTTAGGGTAGTCTGAGATTGTTTTGAACCACTACATACTTATCTGATTGTGCTCAGGGTTTGTTGGAATGCAAAGTCCTGAGCACACTGGAAGGCGAACGTTCAACAATATTCAGTATCTACCATTAACCCCAACCTCCCTTAGGTAAAATACGTGTTGTGAGTTTTATATCACTCACTATTGACAACTGTCAAACAGCACAAACAATGTTAGACGCTATTTCTCGTTCTTCCAAATACTTTGGAATGCGCTTTGCAGCCGCAAAGTGCAAAATGATTGTGTAAGATTTCTATGATTACGTATACTTATGTTAAGTAATGAAATCATTGTGGTTTTCCACTGATTTGTGTAATTGGGAAACTGATTCAACAGCGATGGAGGTGTAGGAAATGAAATAAAATCGTGTATCTAAGGCTAGGATGATATACGCTAATCTGAGGGCACCTATAACGATACAGACGAACCTCTCTGAGGTTTGAAGGTCACCTGTAGACAACTGTGAGGGCTGTGTTAATTTACGACCGCTCAGGATAGAAGGCATTAGTCGTCTTCAGGTAGTTGGTCGCCGATGTCTGCGTTCAGTCGCTCGTATCGGGTGGCACCAGCGAGTATGCAACGAAGAGGTTAGGAAGCGGTGTATAATACTGATTTTCAAACGAGTTCTTTTGTTCAATCTGTACGTTTGCACAGGCTTGGATGGTTAGGATATGTATCACGGATGTCAGCTAGTCGTCTGCCACACCGAGCACTGTTCGCTGACATTGCGAGAGACTGGTGTAAGGTGCGAGGTGGACGAGTGGTGGCCTTTCGTAGAGAAATAAAGTCGTTCACCATGGCGTTGACCACTGTATGTCGTATCCCCCTCCCGGACTAGGGCCCTCGCGACTCACGGAGCCGGTGTCTGGAGAATTTAAGTGAGCTGGCAACTAATCGAGCTCAGTGGCGTGAGTGTTTTCGTCGTTTGCCGAGTTGTCTGTGAAGTGAGTGCATTTAATTGCGTGGGGCAGTGAAAGCCGTAAGAAAGCTGTCTCGCTGATGACGCCTTACTCTCACTTGCAGCTCGGTTGTTTGTTTGCAAGGTGTAGGCACCTTGATGTTGAATGTTTGAATATAGTGGTAGTTATTCTCGATAGTTGGGTCCCTTCTCGTCCCCTTCTTTTTTCCTTCTCTTCTTCTTCTACTTCATGTTTGTGTGGCAATTGGTTATCAGGGAGACTCACTGATGTATTGCTGTCTGTGGTAATGATGATAACGATGACGATTATTAGCATTGTCATTAGTATGATTACCGCCATCATTATTGAACGTAGCTGTCAAATCCTCATATACTTTTCGGTCAGACTCTTTCGGTGAGAAGCACCAGACTCAAGTTTCGCTCTTGTTAGGACTCGTCAGTAATGTACACCCTTTCCGCAGTCAGGGTCAGAACCCCAGCCACGCTTTTATGAAGCAACGTTGTTGATCACTGCGTCATCGACCTCACATTAAGCATGACTGAATCATTATATGTAAGCGCTCAGCCATATTTGGTCCTCTCTAGTGCCCAGATTGCCTAGTTTCCTTGTGTCTAATCAAAGTAACCAACCCAAAGATAACTCGATAACACCACAGCATTAAATGAGCTGTTTAGCTTAAACAGAATGCGTTTTAGCATTCGGATGTGACCAGTCTGATCTACCTACTATAGTCTATCGTAAGTGTGCCATGAATAGCCAACTTCAAGGGCAGATGTAACGCATATATTCTAGGTACCTAACCGAATAGTCAGATGATTTGGTTGTGAGATTCACTGTGGTGAAGTGAAGGTACTCTTGACCTCTCGCTGTTGTTTCTAACAGTCTCTTGTCTGTTCTCGTCAGTTGCTAACACACAGCAGCGGTGAGAATCAAAAGATATTTAAGTGAATTAAGTACATACATCAAGTCAATGTATACACCAGTCTGTCATTGGTCAAAACCATGGCAGACGGAGGTTCAAGGTCAACAGCTTCTGCACACGACGACTGATGCAGGCCATCCAAGGGACGTATAATGCAGCTACACCGCGATTACGCAGTCACACCAAGTCACTCACCCCTTCTCACATCATGCCGCGGACGTCACAGCTGTCCACTTCACACTGTATCTACCAGTTCGCCTGCAGCTGCGGTGACGTTTACATTGGCAGAACTGATCGATTCTTGCGCCTTAGAATGAAGGAACGCGTGCCCAAGTATATCGAGGACTTGATGTGTGGTGTGAGCCGACGCAAGCCGGCTTCTTCGATCGCCATACACATGCTAGAGACCGGTCATGTGGTTGACCCCACAAACGCTTTCCGCGTGTTGATGCGTCATCACAAGCCTGTCATTTTTAAGTCACTCGAAGCGCTGCTAGTCACGCGTGTCAAGCCGGTCCTCTGTGTGCAAAAGCTTTTGACCTTGAACCTCCGTCTGCCATGGTTTTGACCAATGACAGACTGGTGTATACATTGACTTGATGTATTAACTTAATCCGCTTAAATATTTTTTTATTTTCACCGCTGTTGTGTTAGCAACTGACGAGAACATACGAAATGATATTACTGTCTTGCAAAATTTGTCTTCTGATCTCACTGTTCAAATTCGTAATTGGGGAAGGATGTTTTATAAATCTCTTGTCTGCCGCATTTTGCAATGCGGCGTATGCTTGATAAGCATCAGCTAGGTTTCTATTCTGCTCGCTACCCCCCTTGCTCTTCTGTTTCGCAATCTTTCTACTAGCGACCCTCTGAAACTGAACCAATCTTCCGATTTGCTTTCTTAGTTCACATCATTCGACGCATATTCAGACTTACGTAACCCTTCTCAGCTTCCACCAGCGTGTAAATTTCATTTAAATCCTACGAATCTAATAGCCCAGATTCATCGAAACTTTGCAAACAAGACTGTATGATGTTTACGTTCATAGTAACTTGATTTCCCAGCACCAGTCAACATTGTGCACGACGCGCCAATAAATTCAACTGGCCTCGTTATCATGATTCTTGTTGCTTAAGCAGTGTACACCTTAACCTTGTTGATCAACCGCTGTTCAACTCTTAAGTTACAGTAGTTGAAGTTCAGGGATTTGGTTTATTTCGAACTGAACACCACTCACACATGGTTACAGGCTTCGTATTCAGATAAGCGTTTCTACTGCTGATTCAAGCCACGCTGAGTCGGTTCAATGAAGACCCAAATGAGAAGTCCTAATCACGGGTTTATCAGTTGGATAGAACAAAACAGTTCTGTTCAATCTGCTTTCGAAATGATCGGGCAAGCTGAACACTATCTGTACAAGATTGTGGTTGAGCGTTTGGATTTGATCATTTGGTCATACCTATTGTGAGGTTACTGGAGTTGTGGTTAACACGCTGGTCCAGCAAGCACGACGGTCAGAGTACAAATTCCGATCCGGACAAAGATATACGCGACCGATGAACTCTAATAAGAGCGAAACTCACGTCTAACGCTTTCTTTGGAAGTGGCCTAGCCGAAACGTTTATTTGAATGCGAAGGCTGCGATCAAGTGTGAGTGGCGTTCAATTTGAAATAACCTTAATTTGCACTTGAAACATCGTTAGCGCATTGCTTGAGTGAACGTTCGCACATACGCACATATCAGAGCCTAGATCGAAAACAAGATACAATCACACTTTAACACAATCACACGCTATCAACACAAATTAAACCAAATGAATTAAAATTTATTCAGGTATCTCCAAACATGCACATAAATTAAATTAGATGCCTACTGGTTTTCGAAGATAACCGATGTGCACACTTTTGGAAAACGGATTCTCAGAAGAACAACTCGGGAGAATTGTAGGTCAGTCCTGGAATTTTCTATATCCATAATCCTATGTCATATATCGATATCTATTGTGTGAGTCAACGTAGAAACGAGCAATCCCACCGGTTTCAGCACTTTAGCCAACAGAGACGAAAATGTGGTGGTCAATTTAGATTGGTGAGTAATGATTTCAGCTCGGGAAACTGAACTGAAATGTACGACTGTTGAGATTTCAGGGTGAATGATTTACTGATGGTGGTAACTTCTCAACATTACAAAGGGAGTTGCTCTTGTCACAGGTTGTCAGTAGTGTTTATCCCTGCCGTGGCTTAGACTAGAAGTTCGAGTACACTTTCACGACGAAACTATGTTGACCGCTGCACGATTATTCTCACAGTGTGCGCGATCAAGTCACCATATGTAAGGGTTCAGCCACACTCGTCTACGACCTTCGCATCAGAATGCCGCTCAACAAGTTTGACGATTTCTATTATTCCAAACTGGGGAGAAGTCACCGTCGCCGGTCATCGACTGGAGTCAACTGAACAGTCACTGTGTCTTTCCTCGAAGCTGCCGGGCAACCTGAGTGTAACTTGCACAGAAGTGTGGTTGAGCGTTTGCATATAGTTCTAATCTAGGTCGCAGCTAGCTTACACACTATTGATGAGCTTTAACAAGAGCGAAACCCAAGATTACTACTTCATTTCGACAGGGACTGGCTGGACAGTTTATGGGAGTGAGACAGTTGCAATCCGTTATGAGTGATGTTCAGCTCATACTAACGAAAACCCTCTAAAAAACGTTTCGGTTCTATGCATGTGTAGGTTGTCATTCGGTCACCTGAAAAGGTGGGTTAAGGCTTATTTATCCCATATTCCGTGACGAAAGCAAGAACTGTGCCACGTAGTTTCTCATCGGTGTGCACCGAAGTGTTAACGTTCGTTAGAAAATGTTTCAACTCGGTATTGGTGTTTGGGGGAATAAAAACATTCAGGTTTTCAGGACAAGTTCAGATGAATTTTTCTGTTATCTCTGTTATTCAGTAGTGTGCAGCGATCTGAATGTAGAACCCAGTCACTTTTTTCAGGTGTGTGTGGGATAACGTACAAACCGACTAGCCAAAGTACTACTGATATAAAACGAGGCTATCTAAACAAGTTAAGATCGAAAAACATACTATTCTTTCCTGTTACACACCGCGTAAGTACAGTTGGCTACCTCCTTTACGTACGCCTGATACACGTAAACTGGTTATAAAATAACCCCCTGTCCATTTTCTCACTCAAGGGTATGCGTACTAGTATCCCTTTGTATTTGTGACAGCTTATTCCAAACATGAATGCTGCCACCCATAATCGCACGTCCACCGATCTTACGAACATCACTTATGACTGAACGATTGTGATAATGAATGTTTGTGTGTGTGTGTGTGTGTGTGTGTGTGCTGTCGTTTGAGTGCATGCCTTCGCTTCGGCAGCATCAAAGTTTGGATTGGACATCAACACAGGTAAGAAGTTTTCGTTCTTTCAGCCTTCTCCTGGTGGAGGTGCTCCTTGTGTACCTCCACCCAAAATTCGCATCGATGGAGACACTGTGAATGGCTGCGGTGATTTCTGCTACTTGGGTAGCAACTTGTCGACAGATTTGTCCGTGGACCGCAAGTTGAGAGCGCCTGTGGCGAAGGCTAGCGCTGCTTTCGGACGTCTTGAAAGGCGTGTCTGGAAAAATCACAGCCTGAAGATGGCCACCAAGCTGTGTGTCTACCGCTCAATGGTAGTGTTTATACTGCTGTACGGCAGTGAGACGTGGAAACTGTATCAGCGGAACGTGAGCTATTGGAGCCGTCTGAGGCGCATCTTGGGTATTCGGTGGTCGGACATGATTCCGAACACTGAGGTAATGCGGCGAGCGGACATGGACGGGATGGAATCCATGTTGATGCTGAATCAGCTGCGTTGGCTCGGTCACGTCCGTCGGATGGGCGATGACCGTATCCCGAAGCAGTTACTGTACGGACAAGTGAAGTCAGGTAAGCGAA
>QNGE01000375.1:27836-101181 GCA_008508345.1 Paragonimus westermani
AATTGCAGTGATGGCTAAGCGCAGGCGTCCTTTGGCTTCGGACACTGTGACAAGCTAATCCGAATCGGATGCCGCCAACCATGCCTGACGTAGTGATAACATTAAGTTGATCTGGGTGAATGGAGGACAACGTTGAAGCTGCCTTTTTGTGTTGACTACAGCATCATGGGTTTGAGCTGACCATCGTAGAAATTTCATGTGTTGGGCTATGTACACCCAGATTGACGGGGTGCTTCGCATCAACCACTGGCTTTTGCGTAAATGTTCATATGCTTATACTTTTGGAGGAACAGGATATAAGTGATTTTCAATTTACAAATCACGTGATTGTGAATATGAAAAATCTGAGTACTTAGTTCAAAAGTCTTCCACGTAGGTTGTATTCTCTTTTATATTAAAAGCATAAAAACATGGGAATAATTTAGTCTCAGACCGATTGAGTCTGCACACCACGTGCGAGCTCTCATCACCCAGCAAATCTCAAAGCTGTAGAATTTCCCCTCACATCTGAACCGTTTCTAACTGATTTGTAGATAGTAGTCATAAAAGTTTACCAAATTTTTAGTGTATTCGGCTTATCATTTTCGCTGGAAGCCATCGAGCTTTCGCAAGCCCTTACCTAGTTTACATGTGGTTACCGTTTCCATACAGTTTCATTTATGATTTCGTTCACTAAGGGTAACAGATGAGTGAACGTTCTGTAAGTTTACCCTGATCACTCACCTAATCAACTTGGTCAGTGATACCAGCCAATAAGTGAGGTGGGAGATGGGCTACAAAGGGCAGCAACTGTTAGATTCAACTAAGTTCACTGCGTGACCTGCTAGCAAATGATGCTGTGACATCCGTCTATAAACAAGATGTTCAAATGTCATCTAGTCGTATTACTTCCGTACTACCAGGTAAAATTAAATACGTAGTGGGAACTACCATGGTCTTGACGTCCCTAATGAAAACAAGAGGCCAACACATTGTTTTCAGTTCATTTTGGTGGACAGTTGGTGTCATCCTTCACTGAGTTCATTGCATGTATGAACATGTAAAGATGAAACAAATTTTACTGGTTCTCAGTACGAGGCACAGGTGAACCGTGTACTTTTACCGTGTACTTTTACCTTGTTTAGACGGCACGTCACGCACGATTTGATGATGGTTGTCAGGACGTCAGACACAACCGTAAACCCCGGTGTTTCAGCTAGAAGTCGCTCAGAACGCTGAACGTGTAGTGACTATAATAAATGATATTTTGATAGTCGTACTCATCTGTACCTTTTTGACGATTTTGGTTTTTCACCCACTTTTGTTTTAGTCAGGCTATCCATTTTGTAACATCCGTCCCGGGGGCTAAAATCACAATTCGTTCCGTGCCTCGCTAGCTTGACGTGTTTCTGTGTACGCTCTACTTTCCAGGGTCGACACTAATAAATGGGGTCAACGCGCTGATTCTGTTTTTCATTGTCGATCGGTTATCGATAGTGAATATTGACGGGGTATTATTTTGTTGGATCAGTTCTAACAAGCGTAATCGGGCCTTGAGGCCTCGTCCTACCGCCTTTTTTCCTGAAAACAATTGCCAAAGGCGACTGATAACGATGAATCTTCAGCTCAATGCTTCCTTTCGAAAGAGGCTGGCTAAAAAATCTGTCTTAATGTGAAGACTGCGATTGAAAGAGAATGCTCCAAAATCTGAGTGCAATCCGTGGAGTTCATTCTGCCTACAGCCGCAAGAGACAGAGCATGAGATAAGCCACAACTAACCCGGATCACGCAAAATGTGACGAGAGAGCCCGCACAATAGCGAATTAGTTATTTACTCGATTCCCTGATATTGCATTGTGGTAAACCCCGTGGATACCTACCATTGAGTGCGGTACAGTTCACACGGTACCACTGGCAACGTAATTTTAGACTGGAGTGTTGGTCATTCAGGTGAATAAGATGTGTCTGTCAGCCCGAAAGGTGAACCAGCAGTCATTTGAGTCTGCCAGAAATTCTATTCATATAAAAGCCAGGTGTTTGTTGGTACCAAAACACCAAAACATCACCGTTGCTCCTAATGGACTAACATTTAGGAATATGCTTTCTGAGCTCCCCAGGTTAAAAGATATCCATGCCAGAAGTTTACTCTACGCACAATGTGTTTTAGTTGATGGGTTTATTTTGTAAACAGTCAAACGTTACTTTTCAAAAACTGGTTTGTAATTTGAGTGTAGACTCTACAGTGGAGAAATTCAGCATCATTTTTACGGTGAGATACTTTGGACACTCAGTTAGTTCGTGTTGCATTCAGACACGATCGGGTCAAACAAATGAAATGGTCACTGGTTTCCTCAGAAAGATAGAGGTGAGGGGCGCAGAAGTACTGACCCATTCAGCTACTTGACGGCGGTATTCTAGACCTTCACTTCTACCTGCCAGAAGCTGCTCGTGAAGAAAGTTTTTCCTTGTCGGCGAATGAAATATACTTTTCAGAGGCCAGAACCCAATAATTACATACATAATGAACATACCTGGTCAGTTGAACACTACATTTTGGATTGCATTTGACCAGTAAATCAAATATACTTACAGAATTTCAACTTGTCTTGAGTACTCGGAAAGGCCGTTGAGGAATAGATTGCAACTTGTCACACTCGTCTAGTTGTTACCTCTTAGACTGACTTTGTAATGGGGAGTATGGTACCTCTTCTATAGCATCACTACGATTTTCTCGGGTAGCATACATTTCACATGTCGTGGTCCCCAAAATGGAGCTGTACCAAAGAAAGTGCTAGGGTGTCGCTTACTGGAATGACTCAGAGCGGCAAATGACTTGCGGATAATGCACTACGAAGTGTGGAGCGGCTAGTTTATTGTGTGGTGTAAAAAAGTCCTCGTGTGCATTAGATTCCGATAACCAAATCGGGTGCTGTAACAGTTCGTCAAAAAACGAATGTGAGGATGACGTTATCCGTAATATGCTAAGATTGTACTGTTGTCGTGCTTTGGGGCGGTGGCCTAGGACTGCATGAGAGAACGTACTGAATTTCGCCGCCATAAACAGTTTGATAAGTCAATGAGAGGCTAACTACCAGAGACGCAGTCCTGTGAAAAAATGTTCATCCTGGGCAGCAGGACTCAAATGTAGTATTGACAGTGGGCTACCAAAAAAATCGCGCTAAGATTGCCTGTCAAAAGAGACAACGTCGCTCCTTTCACATGTATAATGCTTGCTTTGGACTTACTGTCTGCAGAGTACAAAAACAATCCGTATATGAAGATGCTAACTTAAACCAGCCTAGTGACCACGTAATTCGTTCTCAATCATAATAATCTATGGAGTATACTACGTTTCATCGTAGTTCTTACCCCATCGGTTAGCAGTAGAATGGCCGAGGAGTGATTAGTTTTTTTCTTTAAAAAAAAGACTTTAAGATGTAAAAACATGTGCGAACACACCTTGCCCCATAAAATTATAATACCATCTGGGAGATTGAGACAGAAGGAATTTATGCACAGTTCCAATAAGTGTTTTTGGCACCTGTACCGGTCTACGGACTTCACTGGGTCTGAGATGAACGCCACAGGCATCTCATAGATGAACTAATGGCTACATATAGAAATCTACTTGGATACTATTGATTCCCACAGTGTTTATGCCATTTGTGGTCTATGTGGCAGTGAAGTGTTAAGTATTCGTTCACAAAGTTGCTTGTAGAAACATCCAGCAATGGTGTTGTAGGACTGTTTGTTCTATTTCAAAACGGTTGCCGTGTTAGTTCGAACATGTAGTTGGTTTCAAGCTTTCCGTCGTTAGTGATGATTTCAACTTTGCTGCTGTCTGCTAAAAGATCTGGTCATCATTGTTCATTCATCAAATACGGAACATATACCTGATGTTAGTTCCGAAGAACAGCTGAAATATTATGAATAGACTATTACGTCTTGAATAATTGACATACATTTTGTTTATTGTTGATTTTTTGTCTACTCAATATGTCTCATGCTTGCTACCACAGATTGATTCCTAAAAATTGAATAACTGATTACGCCTCCAGTCGAATGAAATCCTCAATCCCGTTTTACCGTACACATATTTTATTTGTTTGGAAGTTATAAGTCATTGCTGAGTGCGTAAAAAATTTGCATCCATGACTGGACGGTGCAAACCTGTGCTACCTCTTGTTAATGTCATGACATGTCGTCCCGGTGTGGATTTGTTCGCTCACTCCATGGCACGCGGTTGGTGGCGTCCGTTTTGATTTAGTCCATCACAATGATCGAAGCCAGAGGACGCCTGTGTATAACTGTCATCTCAAAGGAGCTGATACACCATAACTTCCGGTTCAAGGCCAAGTATTCTAGTGAAATTAAACCCATAGTACAACAGGTAAGACTTTCTTCCAAGGACATCCTGAGATCCCATCTGGTGGTCACTAGGACTCCGCGTACCTCCATTCACCCGTCCTTATGATAAGTACTTTGCGGGCTGTTCCTCAGAGTCTAATGGAGGTACCCAGACAACAAAGCTGATTGTGCATCAGCATGGATATACCCCCCTCCGTCTCCGTTCGTCAAAATACTTCAGTGATTGAAAACATGTCTTACTATCGAATATCCAGGATGCACCTTATAGAGTGCACATGGAACTGGACCAACGACATCACATTTCATTGATACAATGTCCAAGTTTCACCGCTAAACGGATGGCACCATTGTGTGATAGACAGGCAGCATAGCTTTCATCCTCATGCTGCGGTTCTCCTAACCACGTTCTTCAAGACGTTCGAATGGTAGTGCTTATCTTCGTCACACGAGCTCACAACTCGTGGTCCACGACAGATTACCATCAATATGTCAGAAATCTGCGTAGCTATCCGCGATGATTTTCATTGATGCTGGCACATTTCATCAGGACTAGCTGATTTGGGAGTGCCCTTGGGATGAACAGTGACTGCATGCTGGAAACCGTTTTCGATTCTGAATCCCTCACTTGTCCAGTATCTAGCTTTCATCGTTGGTCAGCTGTTTCACGATAAGCAGACTCGCAAACACGAAAAAACAATTTGGTCCTGAAAAGTTTACGGTCTATGCTACATTCACTCTTCCGTATCATTCGCGTGGTGTATAATTAGTGAACATCGTACTGTCGTGTTATCACGTGAATAAGCAAATACTGTTGACCGCTTCGTTTTGAACTTACATCACTGTGTGCCTCGCATTCCGCTGGAACCAGATGTTTGTGATATGCGTTTCGAGGTGACTTAGGCACCACGGACGGTCAGCTTTCATTGGCTACTTCAAGTCTGTGGGGTCCGAGGGGACTTGGTCATACTGTTCAATTGCGCCGAACTCGTGTCGGTTGAATTGAAGCTAAGAGCTGACCATAGAACAGGCCCTACATCTAATCAGCTTGTGGTTTGGCGACTGTGATCAAATGTGTGATGGTCAACTTGAAAATAAACCAAATCCCCGACTACTCATCAGTAATCTAAAATATCGCCTTGCAGCTTTGATGAGATCAGCGATCTCGACCTGTCTCGGAAGTCTAAATCGCGGGGTTGTCGATTGGAGTTAACAGGCACTAACTGTGTCTCCTCTCCAGACGAACGGGCAACCTGACCATTGCTCACAAGCGAGAGTGGTTGAGCGTTCAGATTTGATAATTCGGTCGTGCCTACTGTGAGGTGAATGGCACATTGGTCATCGCGGTTGCCTCATCCAAAGCGTGGTCGGAGTTCAAATCCCGGCCGTGGCAAGGATGTGCACTACTGACGAGCTCTAATAAGAGCGAAACTCGAGTCTAGTGCTTCTCTTCGATAGAGGCTGGCAGGAAAGTCTATGTGAATGCGAAGGCTGCGATCAATTGTGATGGATGTTCAACTCGAAAATGTAGAATACTTACATCGATCGTTTTGTATGGCCAGGGACACGATTTGGGGATGATGCCGTATGGTAATCCCATTATCAAAAGAATGATGTGGTCAGTGACTGCGAAACAGGCGTTGTGTTCACAAGCCGAGTAACCGATTCAGCAGAATGTGCAATCAGCACCTGTTTCCAGGATCTTACCTTCGTCTACAAGTCTTATCTCAATCAAAGCTGTGATATCACTGCCGCAACAACTCAGGGCTATTGCCATTAGGGCGGTAAGCCTTTCGCTTATTCGCTGGTGCACCGATCCAGCAACGTACGCATATTTCACGTCTCGATGGAAAAAGTCCTGTGTCCAACGGTATGGTTCCTGTTGCCTCGATGGATCGTACATACAGTATCCCATTCAACAGTCTGACGTAAAAGACAGAGCTAGCAAAATTTATCTCGAGGGACTTCAACCAGAGACTCCAATTTAAAAGTTCGATCTGCGAGGCACCCGGATATAGCGCTTGCCTAGAGAACCCTATTTACAACCAAGGATTTAAAAGTCTGAATCACTCGGCATTTAGGGTCTCACCCAAATCGAGAATGCAGTGAATAAAATAATGACGATTCAGTCGAATTATCATTATGAGGTGTAGCGTTAGTTGTCCGACCGCACAGTGTAGTACTTCAGTGGTCATTCCCAGCTGTTGATGCCTGGATTTCACTGTTTGAGTGTATCTGTTCTAACCCCTTCTTCCATAAGCGGAATACAGCCGTGCTTCACTATATTATCGTAGGAACAAGTCTCACAGTCACAGCACTTTCCTCAGTCAAAAACCCGTGGAAAATGCACTTTCTTCTTTCACATTAAAGCGGAGATCTCGCAGGTAATCGATGAACCTTAAAAATAGGAGATTATTTACAACACATCCACGAATCTTTATACATAGTGTTAAATGTCCTGCAAGGTCAAAGGTCCTATAAATGTGTTGGAAGGTAACATCAGCTGGGCTGTCTTCATTTGCCGCTTTTGTCTATTCTTCTTAAACTTTTAGTTAATTAATGTTGGTCGAGGGGGTCCTCCCAACTGCACGTTGATTGTTAGACAACAGTGAGCTAAACTGCATGTGTGTGTAACTGGTTAGCTATCGTGTTCCCCACACCTTTTAGGCAATCAAAATCGAAGTGACCGATCAGCAATTAGTAGGGTGTTTGTGGTCACTTCCTGATCACAGCTGATTGAAGCGACTTATGCTGATAGTAGTACATAACAGCAAATCACATCATTGAACACAACGCGTTATAAACTTCGTCATTATGCTCCACACCTTTCGTAATTCTGGCATGATAGCCATGATCTAGATACTCAAGCAGTTCTGCAGTTCAATGCCTCTAATTAGGCTTATACTATTGGGATATTTACCCTATTCGTTAGCTGTGGATTATGAGTCAAACAGGTTCAGAAATTACCATCAGATTCTGCCGACTGACCAAGGAATTTGAACTGACAGCTAATTTTCTTTCTACCTAACATTAGAATGACCGTTTTGTCTTTTCGGTGACCTTCCGATTTCTGATCGGGTGTAAAATGCGGACTTTCATCCAGTTGCTTCTTATTTCATTGAATTTTTTTTAATAATGCTCTCCAGCACTTCTGTAATTTGCAATCATCTCTGTAAGCTTGTTCAGCTACCAAAACTACCCAAAAATATGATTAATCAATTCATACAGAATGTGATGGTTTGACTCTAATTTGACTCCCTCTCAAAGTGAAGTCAGCAGTTTGCGCCCGCCAGCGCCGTTGACCAGCTTGTGGGTTCAGCAAACGGACATGCTTCTCTATCGCACATGAAAGTAGAAATTGTGGAATTTGACTGTGAGAGGTAATAGTGGTCAGGATTACAAACGACTAAGCGATCACTTGATGTGGTCTACTGATTTGAGCTCAGGGCGTACGTGAAGCTGAATGAAACGAAGGGCGGGGGGCTGGATCCGATCGTCAACATGGTACGACTGGCTACAGCGTCACTAACGTGTTGAATATTTGCAGTGAACATGTTCAAGATGAATTCGATCTTGAGCAGAATATTCTTTGAATATGTACTTACGCTGCTTGGAAGCTATACATTGACGATAGCAGTTTATATGCGGTAAAATTAAGAATTTACCGGTACAGGAGAGGACTACAACTTATAACAGGAAGGGCTGAAAAACGTTTGTTCGTGGGCTCTATGAGAAGGAACATCCAACTGACTTCTTTTTGAATGCTGAATTGAGAGCACCTGTTGTATCTCTATTCCGGGTCAATCAACAGTAAGCCTTACGGGCCCTAACAAAGGTAGAGAGAACACGTGATTCAGTAGAAGTGTGTGCCATATTGCCGCATTTTGCAGGCGGCAGCCTCATCTCTGACGGGGTGGACGAATGAACCTTTGGCCGTTGAAGGGGCAGCCAATCAGAATGCAGCTTGAGTCCTGGCACGGGTGTTGGAGCACACAGGCGGCCTTGACGCATGTACAACACACATCTTCAAGGTTATCATGAGTCAGAAGAGAACTTGGTAAATATGATGGAATCTGCTGTTTGATAATAAGTACTTACCTGATAGGAATTCCGAAAAACTTCACTACAAATTGCAGATTATATAATCCCATTTTCACACTGGCCACTGACGAACAACTAAGGTCTCGGAAAAGTTGTCACAAACTCTAGTAAGCTGTATGATAAATAAACCCGACAGATGTGATAGTAGATTCTGGATGGTCATTGATTCAGTGAACGATTAAGTCTACAATGCGTTGCCATAATTGGGCTGTTGTTAAACCTGTTCAAAATGCGGTCACCTTCATGCCTGATGAGATCGTTTTGACATTAGTTGATAACTTGTAATATAAGTGATACCATATAGCAACACAAATTCTTCCAAGTCCCTTGACCGATTTGCCGCTACAGAAAGGAAATGCTCTCTAAGAATCACAATTCCCAAGGCGTTTACGTTAAAATGATTGTTTTTTTGCCTTTTGGTAACTATTTGGAGAGTACACAGGTATGATGACTTGTTTTTCAATCTAAGTTTCCCGACGAATTTAAGTTGACTGATGTGCTCTAATTGCCGAGAACGTCGTACTCGTGATTCAACCGTCTGTATTAGCTTGTCTCTATATTACTTACAGTAACATAGAGGTTAACAAAATTACCCCTCTTTGTTCGTTTTAGATAATCAAAAGCTCACTTGGACCGATCAGTTAGATTTTCGTACAGCGAAAAGAACCGAAGTGGGAAGGTTTCAGTCGGTTGGTTCGTGTCAGCACAACAGGTGTTGAACACAGTTTGTTGACGTGATCAGACAACCTCCCTTCTATTTCTGTCCAGTGAACACAAACCGCGGGTATCATTTGCTCAGAATGGGTCCCAGGAACGTAGTTATGTGGCTTTATCGTTTCTCCAGAGGACAACCTGTCTTCTCACAGTGTGTGACTGATACAGTGACTCAGTTCATAGGGTTGACCTTGAGAACCAGACATGTCTCATATGATGAACCGTAGTTGTTTGTTCGTTTGTTGTTGTTCCGCTCCATTGCGGACTGGCCGAGGTACTGATGTCACCGAATCTTTAGGCAAGTTAAACACCACATGCAAATGAGAATCTGCGATGGATACGGGTAATTGTGAGGCCAGGAGTAAATGATGTCAGAACTGACGGTCAGCCACACTTTCAGTGAACGTCACCTCACGTGATTATGTAGACCTCTGAACCAATTAGATTCCGTTATAATTTGCGCGTTCACCAGTGTATTAGTTGTACATCCCGTCCGGTCGAAAGGAGATGCGAAATCTGCTCTTTCGTTCAATCTATACCCTATGGTGGCAAAACTCTATTAGGATTGTTAACTTGCAGAGCTGTTTCATTCATGTCTTCATTTGCGATACAGTTGCTGAACTTGGCATACTTCACTTGTTTCTAATAGGAAGGTGACCAATTTGATGTGGCGATGTTCACCAAGTGGCTTTCACCGCAAAACGGTAAACCTATCAGTTAGGTATTCGACGATATTCCACGATGACAGGTTTCATTTAGCTGAAAGGATGCAGTAAGAAATCTTTCACACCGATATTGAGGGTGATCAAAAAGATCAGCGGGATTAGCCTGGAACGGAAAATTCTACAGCCACCTTAATGGTACCAGCATAGACGGTGGAAAATCGATAAAACCTTAAAGCCACCAAAATAACTACTTATGTCTAATTCACACTAATACAGCCACTACAGCTGCACAGTACCTGTGAACCCTTAATCCTAGGCAAGTTTTTCATTACAGGATCGTGGAAATAATTCGTTACCCTTCGAAAGTGTGGAGTACCAAGTAGGCGCTAACGGATTTCGTCGAAACTTAACAAAAAATGAGCATTGATCGAAATCTGCTACCCACAGACAATGAAGCGTATACTTACATAGATTTTTAATACGTCTATAAGATCAGCAGTTTTTTTAATGACTGTTGTACAGCAGTCGCTCTGATATCCGATACTTCTCAATTGACGATTGGTTATGGGTGCGATGGTCAGTCCGAGTTCGTATCTACTTAGACCAATCTTTTGTTACGAATACCCTCAGAATTTACATTCTCTACATTCGTGATTTACTACTGAGTAAAAAATGCCCGACGGCTCAACGTAGAGTACCGATAAACAGTCGAGAAACTGATCGCTATCAAATGCGCATTATCCACATTTATTCACGGCTTTATTATTCACAGAGACAATCCATCCAGCGCCTTCGGGAACCAAACACCAGACTGGAACTTTGGTTTTGTTAGAACTCGTCAGTAATGAATGGCTTCGCCACGATCGAGTTCTCAACTTCAGCTACGTTCGCAAAAAACAGCCGTGTTGACTACTGCGTCATTTATCTCGGAGTAAGCACGATCACTCAATCGTCTTCGTTTACGAACAATACGAAATTTGACCAACCATTCGGAGAAAAGAGGGATTAATCGGTTTTATACTACGGGTTCATAGTCCAGGTAATAATACTTATCACTGATAGGTGATCAGTTATGTCTACAGCTACAGAATTTTATCAAGTGAGGCTCTCGGTGTCTCTAAGTAAGTGATGCGAACACAGTGACAAACGAGTTATTGTTATCTCAATACAAGCACTACTAAGGGATATCTACTGAAGCAGAGTTTTTCCCCGTGGACGCCTTTCTGTTTAGGTGGAGGTCATTTTAATCTCTCCTGAACTCCGGTCGATATGGGTTCGATGAGGCGAACAAGACAACGGGATCAAAATACTAGTGTGTTCATGTTTACTAATGGGATTTCATCAAAGCTTTTCATAGGATTTTGAAGTACCATAGATACTCTGAAAGACGGTAACATATCCAGTCACCTTAGTTTGCTGCTTGCTGTGACGATTGTGTAATCATCGCATAATGGCAGATGATTATATATATAGTGAACAGTGTCAGTATTGACGCACTGCTCGAACTGAACGGTGGGTGAATGAAAACGTCATATAAACATTGCTACACCAAGTAGTAATTGCTGCGTTATGACAGTATAACTGAATGTGGAGTGGAATACCGTCAGGTGACCATGGCCTACACATGGACTAAATGGCGACTACCGAATCTAGGGATTCTCTTTTTGCAGAACAACATCATTACCGTTGTACTGGCTCAGGAGGACTAAAACAATACTGTACTTTATTGAATGTTACTCAAGTCAGGTCACAATAAGAAATGGTTATGTGCACCTTGAGAGGTAGATATGCATCGTATACACAACCATATCTTCAGTGGTCACGGTCAGTTGTTTTGCAAAATTGTCGGAAATGATGAGAACCCAGTCTTAGTAAAGGATAACAAGCTAACAACCGGTACCGTTACAGGCAGATGATGATTCATAACGAGACCTGGTTGTGAATGTGAACAAACATTCACGGATGAGGATGGTCAGAGTCAGAGGCTGTTTTGAGGCCAGTGGCTCACGTACTATAAAACGCTGAAATACGGTAATTTATGGGGTTGTTCAGAAATCTTTCAAAACTTTTAACGCCACCGATGTGCATGCAACCTGTTGCAATTCAGATGTGCTCTTCTTTGCCATCAGCATGATGCTGGCAGTCTTCCAACATTCTATCTCTGTGAATATATCCGCGAAAGGTGCAGCTGAAGGTCAGCTTTTCGTCGCGTTCAAACGGATGTTCGTCTAGCAGTTCTGCAAAAAACGTAGCTTTTTATTGCAGAAAGTCGAGGCTTTAAGCACATCAAAAAAGGTCAAGTGTGACCTATTCCTTTATGGTTTCAAGCGACAGAGCTTTCAGTTCGTAGTCCAAATACGTCACTTGGGTTAATTACTACAGGAGCTCAGAGTACAAATGAAACCTATGGCACTCTGTACGCATTCACATTCACAATAGGTCACGTCTGAATGACACCGCTGAAGCAGTCCAGCAGTCGTTTGACGGACCTTGGTTATGGATAGTTCCGGGACCGAAATTACTGTTGAGTAAACCCTCCCCTCGGTTCTGCGATGAAGTACAGATCAGACGATAGCTTACCAAATTAGTGCACATATAATGCTCACAAGCGGATGTGTTATAAGGGATTCAGCTTGCGGTCCATATATGCATAAGTCAAGTTTGGTCCGGCAAGTCTGCCGTTCCGTTTCAATCTGGAAAAGTATGTGCAGGATGCGACCAACGATCGCGTTGCTTCTCCATGGGTCCCGGCCACAACCGTGATTTCTCGCTTGTCTGTTCTGTCCACACACCGCATTGTTACGTGCTACACGAAGCTTAATACAAACTCAGCGTCGCTTTCTTCATTCATGCAAATAATAATTACTCATTTCCTAACTACCCATCTACTATTCTATTCCTCAAAATCATTTCATTCTCGTATCTTTGAGTGTCGTTAAACGGACACGAAGGCTTTGCGCACTTTTCGGTTGGCGAGCTTTCAAGTATCGCTGCATAGGCTGGAGCCCGTCACGCTTTCTTCTCCTTTCCTTTCTCGATTGGTGCTGCTCAAGCTAACAAACTGACATTTCCAAACATCACTAGAATCACACCGTTTGTTTTGCAGATCCTACTGCATTCTTTTGGTTCGATGCCTGTTGGAACTACGTTTCGATTACTCTTCAGGAAAGGTGTTCTATGTTGTTAGTGGGCGAGGATCGAACACATGTCAACCTGTCCACTACAATTCCAGTCGACTAAGTGTTTCACGGATGAATTAAGGTGATGTTTCTTCAGTGGAGACACCTGGTAGAAGTGTTTTCTGGTAGAAGCCGCCTCTCTCACATAGCGCTTGATGGGATTAAACGTTGTGCTGTGTACGTAAAGAGTGAAGAAGAAGAAGAAAGACGTGAAGACAGTTCCATTGCATTCGGTGACGATCATTTAGAGCAAACTTCGCTATTGAACAACTTATCTCATGAAACGTTCTGAGGACACCGCGCCGTTAGTGAATTGGCTCCTACCTTTAATATGTGGAGGTTACAAGTTCTAGTACTTCGATAATTTAATGTCTTAATCACACATCATATCGACAGGTTGTCACCTCAGTTCTTCAGTCGATTAGCTATATATACCGTTGAATTAATGGTCCAGCTGGTCTGCAGTTGCCATGGCGAAGTACCTGACGAGTTTGACGCGATAGGTTGCCGTTTTTTACACGTCGAACTCACACCCAAAGGATGAGCGCAGAGGCATGTCGATGAATGCAAGAAAGTGTGCGATAGTAAACATCACAGTTTGAATGCACTGAGTGTTTAAAAGGATAAGGGTAAAGGTTTGTGTACGTTCTTCCGACGAACGTTGAGTGACGCACGTATAACCAACGACGCCAAATATCATAACCAAATCAAGTCGCTGGAAACGTGGTGCTATTGACACAAATACTATAATTAATTACAGGGACAAACCTCAGTTCGTTTGCGTTCGTGGGATAAAACACAACGTTTGGCCACAATAGGCCGTCAAGTGTTCAAAGGGCATGTCAAGTACAAGCACAAACGACCGACAGACAACGGCGAACCGACCGAATGCGATCAGACCGGTCCGATGTGTGTCTAAATACCCGGGCTTCGGGCAGATTGATTAGCTGGTGACAGTTTAATGGCGGACCGTACTCACAGGGGGTAGGGAGGGTGAGATTGACAGATAACAATAGGTGTGGGGCGGGTGACTGTGATTCAACGACTGAGGGAGGCAGGCTGGAGGAATTAGCACTTTTAGACATGTGATGTGGGGATAACAAAAACAAGCGCGTACTTGGACGGGGTCACGAGGAAGGGCGCGACAGGGTCAGTCAAGGGGAATTTTGACCTCCAAATATGTCCTACAGTTTTGGGAAACTGGACACTGCACACATTCCTGTAGATGTTGATTTCGTACTGTGCTACCTGAGCATTTTCCGTATGGGCGGGTATGTCCACATGACTCAAATGCATTCCGCCCACTGGCGAAACCATCGTAGAGTTTTCCGTAAATTGCACATTAACGATACATCACTATTGCACAGCAAAGCTTTTACACCACTTTTTGCATGTTGTTCAAACTGATCCAACTGACGTTGCACCACAATACAAATTTGTGCACACCGGTCTGCTCATCTCATTGCTTGTGCAATCGCCTTACGATGTTACACGGATCTTTCAACCAATTCTTTGGCTCCATTGTACTACCAGCATTGTCGTAGCTCTTATCGCGTTTGGCCGGTCCAATGTAACCTCGCAACACCCTGGTAATTTGGAATATTGCAGTGGCCATTTCGAACACCTGTGAACATCTTTTGAGTCCAATTCTTCGATTACCATAAATGTCGCTCACTCACCCAACTTGAATATTTTCAAAACTAATCTAGACTCATTTTTATCTACACAACCAAAAATCGAACCCACACACAGTGCTTAACTTCTGTAAAAAAAAACTCACAGACGCATTTTTGTTTTTCATTGTACGCATATTACATACTTCCATCCTGTGGTAATTGTAAGGCTGATTGCTTCTTATACCATTAAAACCTTGAATTATCTTGAATTACCTTGAATCAGGTAACTCTTCGGTTTCCACTGCTCATTTTTGTCTTCCCTGATAGCCCAGTGTAGTAGGCCTGTATTTACTTGGGCTAATCAATAATTCACACTTGAACACTAAGCTTTCTATTGAATTGTGGAGGCATAGCTCGTCATGTTAACAACTAAGATTCAAAACCTACTGCCCAATATAGGTCAGGCATGTTTGTGCACTGATGATCAACTAAGGTCTATTTTCTGTCGCCTCTAGTTTTTGCAAAGGAACAATGTAGTTTACTTGCCTTAATGCGATTGGTGATGATGACCTCGAAAGCGATCCTTAAACGTACAGCTGGGTCAGCTATTATCTGCCGACTTTAGTCAGCCTAATTAACAAATGTGAACGGAACACAGTAGGCATCAAGATAGCTTAGAACACCTGTCATACAAAATCACCTCGCTATTAAAAGTCTAATATGCACTTTCTTCATGAAGGTCACGGGCGTCCAGCAAGCCGCCAGCCGCCAACAGTTTCTTCAAGAATGACATGAATCTATCATACTTGTCTGAATGCTTCGCAACGCTTAACGAGCAGCTGAAACTGGAAGATTTCCTCCGATGCTATACCACATTTCACTAACTGTGAATTTGTTGGTCTATGAACTGAGAAAATTTGTTCCCACTGTTCAAATTCCCTATTTGTCCGACGAACCTGACATGTATTCCCAATATATTACCTACCCCGCTTTTGTCTTATTGAACTAGCCTGTCATTAATCGTCTGCGGCGTGAGTAGCTATTCCCGATCTCGCCTGAACGTACACCTTTGATTTTGTTGGACGAGACTATCATTTTGAGCGATTGGGGTTTGTCTGTTGTAATCTTTGATGCCTTTTCCTTAGTAGTACCGTAGAATTATTTGGGTCCACCCTTGTTTTTAACTTGGGGATCCGTTTTCGTACTACGCGTAACTCAACGATCAGACGTCGTTCGTCAAACCAGCATAACGGTGATACTTGTGACAGAGAGATTGAAACTCCTGATAAGTGAGGATGACACTGTCCGCAATGGGACGTATCTTTCCCTAGAAATGCATGGAGGTTTACCTACATTCTAACGGCTGAGTCGATCTGCGGAAGCGAAGCACTCCATTGGGATCACCTACATCGAAAATGCTTACAAACACTGTAATGAAGCACTTTGAATGAAGAGCCTTTCAAATATTCAAACCTAAAGCGTGGCTTCTATATGTGGATGATACATTTGTTCTACATCGGAATCAGCTTTACCAGTTCCACAGTTTTTTGAACGCCATAATAAACAGACTAAACTTTACACACGAAGAAGAAGAAATTCACACCTAGCGTTTCTTGATGTGTTGGTTACAAGATCTGACGGCAAGCTTGAAACGACCGTCGACCGCAAACCAGCAACAGCCAATGTCCTTCCCAACTTCAACAGCAGTCATCCAGCCTATCACCGTAAAAGCTGCGAGCTAACATGGATCCGACGTGTAGACACGCATTGCAGCTCGTTCGAACTCAGAAGATAAAGACGGTAGCATCTGTCCGAAATGTTCGCTTCCCATGGTTAATCCCTCTAAATTCACAGAGCCACTTATCAGAGGGTCCACACGAAAGGAGCATGCAGAACCCAAAACGCGAATGACGACCACATATTCACAGTAAGTCTGAGACGGCAAAAAGATGTGCCAACCAATGGGCATAAAAATATCACGCAAGCCAAGCTCAGCACTCCGTGCAGCTTTCGTGTATGCTTAAGACAATATAGAACTACTGAACACGGGCGTGGTCTACGCGTTTCCATGTCTGAGGTGTGGCCAACAGCATGCGGAAGAGACATGCAAGCAGCTGCGCGTACGCATACACGAACACAAATTAGAGATGCGACGGGCCGATCTAAGATCACAACCGTGACACCACGGAGCAGACAGAGTTCACGATTCGTGAACACCTACCGAAATGGCTTCGCAACGTTTCGCTAATGCCTAGTGCAATCGGCTTCCACCTAATCGACATTGGCCATCGAATAAATCCAGATCAAGCGTTCCGAATCATCTACAAAGTTCGTCAAGTCGGCTCCAGAGCTGTCAGAACGCGATTGTTATCAACTGCTGAGGCTATTGTTATCAGACTGCACAACCCCTGCCTGTGTGCCCAAAAACAATTCGTACAAACCCTCCACCTTCCCTGGCCAGTCATTCCACATCCACTTGAAACTGGAACAAGCGTGAACCGCTTGACATTGTTGAACGAATATATGAAGACAGGCACGTGTAACACCCGAACTCATTCACCAACACCCCCATCATCCCCAGTATACTGTGATCCGTACAATTTATCTAATCTTAATTTCCTGTTTAACTCGTCTTAAATTCATATATAATCCGCACTTATTTCCATGTAATCGTAAAAGCCTGATGAGAATTACCGAAAACAGCTATTTGCAAGACTGACTTCTTATGAACTATACAGGAATCTGGAAAAGAGTTCACGAAGTCAACATGGATCCTGAGAAAGTGGTCACCCAGGCAAAAATGAACTGGGAGTGTTTTCCACTGGAATCTGACGATTCGCGGAATTCATTCAGTTGACACAGAGACACAGACAACCAATGAGACAGCATCGCTCACATGAAAACCAAAATCCAGGCAACGACAGACCTACAGGCGGACCCCACCAGCAAAATAACAATCACCTTCTGACGCAATTATTTATTTCATAAGATGGTTTAGTGCGGATTTCAAACGTTACACCATACCGTCCACTGCTAAGATAGGCACACAACCGACATGTCTTGCCTGCATGAAAGCCATCGCGCCGATGCGGTCTGTCGCGCCCATCACAACAACTACCGAGCTAGCATTAGTCACGTGAACATTGGGGGGTAGCGACCAACAGAATATTTAATCACGTGATAGGGACGTTAATTTCACACAGGGTGTATCTGATGCCTCGGTTGCCATCGTTAATTAACGCGGTACAAAAGCTGACAGCCGCGCGACCACATGATGAGCACCACGTTAATCTGCGCCGTGCAGAAAACTACACGGCTCCACAAATCTGTTTCCATTCTAGGCACAAGATTTTCCATTGCATGCTAAAATAAATCACTTCGGTGCAGCAGAATTTCCACGTTAGAATCTTGAACGTGACGGCAAGAACGCGATTGGCCCAACTAACCGGAAGGGACAACCAGTCTTAACTGGAGCATTTCGCATTGGCTACTTTGACAGAAGATGTGGTACAGGCTATTCGAGGGGTGTCAACGTCTTTGTTTAATGAGAACGGGGTTAACGATCAAAGTGGAGCACAGATCATCTGACCCTGTTCTTACTAATTCATCAAACTGCGAGCCGTATTGGTTCGTTTGATAGGTAAAGGGTTTCAGGTGATTAGGGATGTCTGTGGATCTCACGTCCAATAGGAGTGTGGTTTAGGGTCGTGGTAGACTTTGAGCTGTATTGTGATATTGAGCCAGTTAGCGTGAACATTTTCATTAGTTCTTTTGCATACATGGCTGGTGGACACGAGTAGATTTGCATCAGTCCCGAAACACGTGGACGTACTATCGAAGCATTCGAAAGGGGCGACGACTGGCGCACGGTTGCCCTTCTGAACGGAGTCAAGTGTAATATCGCTCACAATTGGCTTCATGCAGATCGCATCAGCTCTGACGCTCAGCCTCGCAAAGGACATAGAAGCAAGATTCCGACAGAATCAGATATCGACAAGTTGTTGGAGTGGATTTCCGCAAACCGAACAATTACACTGCAATTTCTGGAATTGCACGTCGAGGCTGAGTTTGAGAAGGAGTTATCGAACATAACGGTTAGTCAATACTTGGATGGCCGGTGCATAATTGTCAGGAAACTGTGCCAAGTACCCGTCGGTATGATCTCAAATGAGAATTTGGAGTTACAACGACTGTTTGCATATTGACTGATAGAGTGTTATGCTAATTCAAAGACTATTCGCTGGATAGATGAGACAAACTTCAATTTGTTCTGTACGAGATCAATGGGACGTTCATTAATAGGGACGAGAGCATGCGTCTTTGTAACAAACAGCCGAGTCCGTAATCCTCATTTGGTTGGAGCTATGATACCAGGCTCGATAGTAGGCTATACGACGAGGCGGGGAGCATACAACAGCAGCGATTGCAAGGGCCAGCTGCGAACCCTGCTAGATCAGATGCAGATCAGTACACCAATATCAGATATCATGTTGATATAAGACAACGCCCCGTGTCACACGGATCCGGAAAGTGTAATATGAACTTTGTTCATTGACATCCCTCACCCCGTGGTCTCCGGGTTAGATTGAGAAAGAAGCCTGTGCCATCTCCCAGTATCACTCATTAAAGGGTGTTCTGGCAACTCAGTCTAACGTCTGGTTAACGTCACTTGAGGTTGGTATCCGAGCTCATCAATACCCAACCAACTGGGCACTGACAATTCAGATCAGTGCTGGGTTGGCCGTTGTACGCAACATAATGTCTGATATTGGTGTACTGATCTGCATCTGATCTAGCAGGGTTCGCAGCTGGCCCTTGCAATCGCTGCTGTTGTATGCTCCCCGCCTCGTCGTATAGCCTACTATCGAGCCTGGTATCATAGCTCCAACCAAATGAGGATTACGGACTCGGCTGTTTGTTACAAAGACGCATGCTCTCGTCCCTATTAATGAACGTCCCATTGATCTCGTACAGAACAAATTGAAGTTTGTCTCATCTATCCAGCGAATAGTCTTTGAATTAGCATAACACTCTATCAGTCAATATGCAAACAGTCGTTATAACTCCTACATCAAGAGAACGGCCAGCTTGTCGTCGATGTGGAGGTGCAGAGGGGACTTCGACCTCGAAGATTGCCATTTATTCCAGCAGACCAGAGGGAACGTGTGATTCAGCTGGCACACACAGGTGTTCACATGGGGCGAGAACGCGTGTACGACCTATTGAGGCGAAGGGTATTTTGATCCACGATGCGGAAAGATGTGATTGATATCATTCGAGCCTGCCTCAATTGCCAACAGAACCGAGAGACAATGACGACAACACCGCCTATGCAATCAATCGTAACAAAGGAAACCGCCCATACCTGGGGTATAGACATCTTCGGTTCGCTCCCAACAAGTTCGAATGTAAATCGCTACATAGTTGTCATGATTGATCATTTCACACGATGGGTGGAAGCCATTCCAACGGTAGATCAAACAAGCGGAACGGTGGAACACGCCTTCATGAACAACGTCCTGGCTCGCTTTGGAGTACCACACAGAGTTATCACCGATCAGGGCCCGTTTTTTGAAAACCAGCAGTTTCAGGAGATGCTGAGGAACTGGGGAATTCAGCGCTTGGGAACATCACCGTACCATCCACAAACGAACGGATTGACAGGGCGGTCCAATCGTACAATGAAGGAATGGCTCAACAGTAGAGGCAATAACCGGGAAGAAGGACTAACGGATGTTCTGTTCGGGTATCGCACGAAAAAGCATGCAACGACTGAGAGCTCCCCATTTGAGCTGACATACGGGAGGGAGCCAAGGATTCTCTTGGATGTTTGCGTGTCCAGGGACGGAGAGAGGCAATTATTGTCGCAAGAACGACAACACCTGGAACGCAGTGTTCTTGGACGGACAACAGAAAGACAACGCCGAAATAAGCAAAGATATGACGTGGGGTACAACACACTTAAAATGGCGCACGTTCAAGATCGGAGACCAGGTGAAAGTAAGAGACTACAGCCGACCAGAAACATCCGGACCCGGCGTAGGGAGGTTCAGAGGGCGGTGGAATGGACCATTTATCATCACGAACTGCAAGAATACGAGTTTCCAAATCAGTCAAGGTCCTCGTGGACGATGGATCAATGGTGTACAATTGGCACCCTGGCACAATCGCGGCAAGTTTCTTGAAGAAGGGGCGAGTGTGGTGGATTGTGAGGTGGGAGGTGCGAGTTTTCGAACGCTCGGCCGAATACCTCAACGCGGGGGAGTTACGTTCAAAAGCCTGCCGCGATCGAATCAAGAACAACGTGCGCGACCGGATGAGTCATCGCTCGACTGGATCGGACCAACGGGCGAGGCAGGGCAGGCGAAATACGACAGACGGCCAGATCGGAGGCGTGGTTTTCCCAAAATTTAGTGAAACATCTCGACACGATGTTGGAATACGGTCAAGGCCAACACTGAGTGGATGGCGGACAGCAAGAGCAGCTGGATAAGCCATCGCGCAACGAAATCGGATAAACAGACGATGAATGGCATGCGGAAAACTCCCCGATAGAAGGCGCCGGTCACACACGTAGACCGGTCAGAAGTGCACACGACGTGTGAACGGAAACCGAGTTGTGTTGCGGGTTGGAATTATGACTCATAAACGAGAGAGCGCGCGTTGCATGTGACTGGCGATTTGGACAATGAAGATTGTGCTTTATTGGACGCCTTATCGCTACAGTATGATAGGGTTCAACGCTATCTTAACATCCAAACCGTGCCTACAACGAGGAGAACTCCCAGACTTGCGGATCGCGTGTAATTCGATGAAGCAAGTTTACTCCAGTCAGTGGTATTCATCACATCATTCCGTGCTAAGCCCTCAAACGCTGAGCAAACTACAAGTTGTCTTTGGTTGTGCAACGAAGCTCCAAGGTCACCAATTGAACGGTAGTCTCTATTCAAAATCAGATATGACCGCTAAGCTGTTTGATAAACTATTCAGTTTTCCTACAGAACCTAGTTCTACTGCGGCAGACATTAAGAAAATGCTCTTGCAAGTGAGAATACCTAAGAAGTTTCCTACAGCGTTCCGTTCCCTCTGATGTGTGAATGACGATTTGAATATTCACTCTACCGAGTATCAAATGACGACACATTCATTTTGAACTGCTTCCGTTCTTTTCTGTGCTGGCTTCACCCTACGCAAAATTGCATACGATTATGGTCACCTGCATAACGACTTGACAAAAAGAGTAGTGAATGTTAGTTTCTACGTTGAGGGCTCCCTCATGTCACTACGAAATAACGTTGTCGCCAAGCGTTTTGCAAAACAAGTTGGTGACCTGATTCTGGAAGAGGATTTTAGGCTGATATAGTAGGTCTCACACAGTAAATGAGCATTAAACATCATTTCCTTTTCAGCGCGTCCCGATTCTTTGTGTAAAATTCTGGTTGAGTCATTACCTCTTGGATGTAACTTGAGTGTCCAGTGGAATGCAAAAACAGATTCCTTTATTCTGACTTTCATTCATCCAGACAAACCAGTCACTAGAAAAGGCATATTGTCAAGGCTATCTACTTTGTACGGATCTTTAGCGTTTGTTTCACCATGTTCATTGCCAGGGAAGCACCCACTGCAAGCATTGTGTCAAGAACTTATGGGTTGGGATAAACTCGTTAATTTGAACAGTGCAGTAAGAAGATGGACATTGGTAGATGCTAGCATTTCGTATTGTCTCTTCAGTACCAAAGAACAATAACTAGGACCACATATATGACATTAATGGGATGGGGGATGAAGAATAAAATAGCAAATGGGGTGGACAACGACAGGACAGAACTAGTAGGTCCATGGGAATCTAAGGCTTACATATAATTGTTTTTGTACACACAACGCTGGCATGAGACGACTAATCGCGACCGCCTCAGCAAAACGCAGAAAACGCGGATTAGTGTGCATTGTAATCCAGAATGTTGATTCTGGATTAATCCGGTGACCAGTGGCCAACATGTGCCTGGCGATAGACGAGGCAGAAAGTTTGCGTGATCCCGGGACGAAGGAAGTAGACTGCGTAGTCACATCCTGAACCCATTTCGGCAGATGTTCCTTCATCCTAGAGTTCAAGCACCTATCGGTTCTGTTGATGTAACTTTCGCCGCAGTTACACACAAATTGATAAATAAAGTGTGAGTTGGCGCCAATAGGTTGCTATCCCTTTACTGAAGATAACGGTAGCTTCCGAGTTCGGTCAACGACTACGATTTCAGCCGCATTGTATGATCGTTTAATGGACGCGACTAGACGTTTTGTGATTCGAAGTGAAGACGTGTCACCTTTGAATGGTAGTTCAATGTAGACTTTCTTCTTCCCAACTGTGGGAACCTTATCTCTTACAATAGGCTGTTGGCTGTCTATTGATAAATCTTAGCTGATGCCCATTATCTTGCGAAGTGGATGTACGCAGTCGAAGATCATCACCTAAACATTCTGATGAACAAATGCGCCTAACACGCATAAACAATGTTGACGAATGCTTGCTTGTTCTTCATTGGCGTGAAGCTTGGGAAGTGAGTGTACTGACCAGTCCAGGTAGGCTTTCAATATACACACCTTCTTACTGAACCATCATCATTGCGACTGATGATGATGTCGAAAAATGGTAGGCATCCGTTTTATCCCAGCTCATAAGTGACTGTCAGGTTGGCATGACATGCGTTGAACCGATTTATCATCTCATTGAGTGCTTGCGAAGATGGCGCAAACATGAGGATGTCATCCACAAAACGTTTGTAGAACGGCAGTGAGGAAATGTGTTCAGCAATTCGCCTTTCTATCATCAGCGTGAAGATATCCGCTAGCATCGGTTCTAACGGACTCCCCATGGCGACACCGTTTGTTTGTCGATAAGGGTTTTTCTAGAAACTGAAGTTCTCCGTACACAGCAATAGCGACAGTTTAAGCATATCTGTGGGAATTTTTACATTAAAGCCTTCAGTCTCGATCAGATCGCATATAAACTCAATTGTCACGTCCAATGGAACATTAATATAAGTCCTCAGAACCGGCTTCTGCCTAAACGTGCTCCTCATTGTCGGGCACATAATGAGCCCAGATTGTGACAGTCGTAGAAAACTGCTTTCAACACACTAAAGTTTCTTTGGGTTTGGTGTCCAACGCTAATCCGGAAGTGCTTACATTTGGTGGTCTATTGATCTAGTAGCTAGACAGATGGAGGAACCAGGGCTTTGGTCATGAACAGATTTCGCTAACCGGCATATTGACTTTGCCCATTTAAGCACATGAAAATCGGACTTAACACTACCTCACCTAAATGTTTACACATGTACATTTTACTTCCCTTCTTTTCAATGTCATTTCAACCTTGACCCAAATGTTTTTGTTTTGTCATGCCATTTTGGTGATTGTGCGGATTGTCTGCTGCCTATTGTTGTACTTTGCTTAAGTGGTGCATGCACCGCTTAGTCAGTTTTTGTCGTTTTGATCCTATTGACGGTTTGCAAGAACTCTGTTGGCCTGCTCGGCCTTAAATTGTAACTCGGGTCCCGGAAACCATTTGTCGATCGAAACTGTTGTCATTTTCTACCTATCCACCGTGTTAATTTGTTCACTGGTGCTGTGACTGCGATCCAATTCTGTTTTGAGTGTTTGAGATCGTTGGCCTGTCGCTACACATTTATCAACTTTTGTGCTGAATATCATAGCCCACGGTTACTGTTTGATATCATCATGCGGTCATAGTTTCCTTAGAGTCAAACGATTCATGATAAATGGATCGAGAATAACGTTGGGAGCGAATTGTACTCTAAGTTTCAACCACCTCAGGTGGCCTTCCTCAGGAATGTTGTAATCGAACTTCGAGTAGCGTTTCGATTTAGCATCTCCCTGGTCATGTAATCCTGCGTACCTAATCTCTGGTCTATCTCTTATATTTGAACTCTTGTTAATTACAAGCAAATTAGTAAACATAATAATATGATAGGCAGGAATGAATCTGTGCACCGAGTTTGCGATGCGGATGCCAGTGTAGACGAAACTTCACCAGGAGGTTATGCATCTAATAACTTTACACTTTACTTACCCCGATGACTGCAACAACTTCATTAATCCTGAAAAACTTTGGGAAAACGGCCTATTCAATGCCCAGTTGGACTGTACGATAGTGAAATCATATTTACATGAGAAAAGTAAAATTCACTGAGCCATGGCTAAAACTAATCCGTTCTGATTCAGATAGGTATTTTGCCTTCTTAAAGTGTCTGTGCGGCAGTTGTCATCACTGGTTGGCCATCTCGGCATTAATACATAAGAACAACAACTGATCACTTTTAGTGGAAAGTCAAGGTAACTACACTGATCACTTTTTGTCCACCAGTGTCAGGCGATATCGTGAGGTCTTTGGCTTGACAGTTCAGGTAACACCGATATTCGTGAAAGACCACTCGGTCGGGTTAGGAGTGATTGCCATGTGATGTTCGTGTTTGGTTCAAGCCGGTTGAACAGTGTCAATTGCCCTGTGCTTGTATGCTTCACGTCGGCTACGTATTGAAGTCGACCTCGTCGTATAGTTTGCTGGAGTTTATACAAAAAGCAGACGATACCTGGTGTGGTTGCCCCTTACTTCCAAAATCATGTAAATATATATATACATCCTTTTCTTCTCAGATGCATGGAACATCCAACTATTCGATGTGATATACCAGGTGGTGGATAGCTGATATACTATTTCTTATACGCTACTGTTCTCTTGACGATAACTTCGCCTAAGAGTGCTGTTATGAATTTCGTGTCTCAGTACAAACAAATGTTCGGCAAGTATAATGGGCTCATTGGCTACGGTTAACATATAGTCGGGAGGGGAGTAAGTTCCACTCGTCAATGCGTCCTCATCAAGATTGTTGTCGATATCTCGAGGAGAATATTGCTCTCATTAGGATGACAAAACGATCAGCCATACAGCGAGTTGTAACGGTTCGTTCATCACCACCCACGGATGGGCTGCGTTAACGGGAACAGTTCTCAGTGCATCACCAACATACTAAAGGTGACTTAGTCTTAATATAAACGATCATGTGCCGGCCTCAATATGAAGTTAGTCGTTACTCGACCCAAACAGCCATCTCGACAGAAACTCATTTGAAGCCACAGCAGTGAGTGAGCCACCTGACGTTCAAAGGACTCCGTTTTGTCGTCCCACTATGTTTACTCAAACGCAATCTATCAGTGTGTGTCATAACAGTGTTTTCGTCAGACAAATTCTAGCACAAAATTGACGCATACACTCAGAACACCAAGCCTACATTTCACAGAGGTTTATCAACAGATGAAAAGTTCGTTTGCTCTCTTACTGTTTCCGTTAGTCTGCTGTCGAGTGTTGCATTGTGCAACACGTCTGTAGTGTGGTTAACGGGTCGCCACTGAATTGATTATTCGCTGGTTTCCTTCAACTTTTTTCACTTACGCTCCTGTTGCTAACCTTTTAAAGTTGCTTGTGTTCTGAGATCGTTTGCCAATCTTCTTCCTGTAAATCTATCAACGTTGAATCAGATATACATAAACGTTTTCAGCTTCTTTCAATCCGAAAATTCCTTATAGACCGTAACCCAGTCGGTAACTGGTACAACCTCTCTTTTGGGGTACAGGATATAGGTATTTTGAATCAATGAACAACATAACATCGCAGCTACTCTTGGCCACAGAACAGAGATTATCTTGTGACTGAACCGGAGTAGAACTTTCAAAGCAGTTTGCTGCACCTCCAGTGGTGTTTATTCGCTACCTTCTGAAGACTGAGGAAGTCTTCAACCAGCGTGAAACTAGGGATTGACGTACGTTGTACACAGTTCACGACGTACGAGAGTCAGTCATGCAAGTGGTTTATCGTCTATCGATAGTGTAGGTAATAACACGGGACAGTGACTGCAGTCAGGAAACTGTTTTGCAGACGAGGTCTACATTAAATTGTAACTCAGATCCTTCTGCCCATAAGATGCACGTATCTTGACGTTGAACGTTTAAGTTTAGACATGGGTGTTTTTAGTCATCAGATCCCATTTCCTTCCGTCTGTTCGCTCCTCAGTTGATTATTTTTCCCCCCCATGGCCGTGCGGCAACCAATAATCGATGTCAGCCACCGTCGTATTTTCGTATTTGATGATGATGATGATGGTGCATGTGAAATCTACCATAATTGCATAGTACTATAATTGTTGATTCTGCAAACCTCGGAATCGATTGGCAACGCGTAATCGATAGAATCACTTCACGCTCCCAAATGTTACAATGGATAGATGTTGAGAGAACGAATAGTTAATGCCAACTTGCTTAATTGGTGCCAATAAATCAACCCATTCAGGTATCGTAGGTTGAAAACAGAAATAGGGATAATGGTCAATTATGATATCAAATGGACTGCTATTGAACGAGATGAATACAACAAACCCCCCCGTTGTGATTCCTCGTGGAAACTGCAACCGTACAGGACCACTAAGCCAAATAATGTGTTGTGTTACATAGGTATTACATAGTGTAAACAATGCAGTCTAAAATAGTACAAGAGTCAACCAGAAAAACAGGATCAATATATTGGACGGATATCGTACTAAAGACAGTTCAGCTGTTATGTCGATAAACAAAACAAAGTCCAGAAGAGTTCATCAAAAGGCGAGCTACTCACTGGTTGAGAGAACGCTTTCATGCGACAATACGAAAAGGAGGCTGGTTCTAGAGGCTGAATCCCCAGTTATGGTGTTTCTGTAGCTAATGGAAAAATGTCGTTGAATCAGTTCACCAGGGAATCGACAAATACTTTCATTATAAGTGACAAACTGATGGGTTAACATCAGCTGTATACCACAAAACAAGCTGCTGATCAATAAGAAGGCTGTCGTCTTGATTAGTCGAATGTACGAATTTAACGGTTTGTGTTGGGATGTAGAACAGGGGAAACAGTGGACAGATGAACATGTAAATCATAGACAACAGTGCAGGACCGTATACAAATCGAACTTAAACATTCTCGGAGTGTAATAAATCAACAACCTGTGATCAGATAAACCCAATATATTTTAGCAAATCAACATTATGTCAACAAACGACCATAACAAATGAAAACTAATATATCACACAAACCAGAATAACATACAGTGTGGAGTCACAAATATCGTACCAGTATAAACAGGTTGACGGGGTTCGTCTAGGTTCTTGCACCGTGCTAAGTGCGTACATGTCGAATGATCTTTTGTTTCTGCGTAGCTTATGGTAACCTAAGGCTACATGCAAATGAGACGGTGTTGCACTAAAACATGATGCACGCATGTGTCCTGTTCCGTTTGCACAGGTTAATTAGTTTTGATGTCACGGAAAGCAGTCGAAAAGCATGGAGGTAAAACGTTGATGTGGACACAAGGTTGTAAATCCAGTTTGGTGAGACTTTCCCTTCAACAGTTCTTGTCACAGACGAATACCAAGTTGCTGTACAGCACCCACTGGAAGCCTCCTGAAATAACCTTGGTTACAAAGGCTTCATGTAGAGTGCCTTTTAATGTGCACCGTAACCGATGTAAACTGTCAGTCCAAGATGGACTCCACCCATCCGAGATATATAAAAATGTTATAACTCCATTGCATTCAAATTCTCCTTATCAAGCGACGATGAAAGAACTGTTGGCTGGGCGGACAGCAGCTTTGGTTCGCAACCGAAAAGGCTGTTGGTTTCAAACCTCGATTCAGACTATCTCCATCTGACTAGTCCGAACAAGGACGAAACTGGTCATAAAATGTCGGCTTGAGGATGAGCACCAAGAATCATTATGAACTCGGTTTTGCTGTGTTCATTATCATATTTAATCGGTAAGACTGTCTATTTGCCGTAATGGTGCGTGTTACCACCATCGTGTCATACCACAGACGGCTATATTGGTTTGTATGGTAGCTGTTGTATACGTATCAAGGCTACCTGTGTGCCCCAACACCCGTGACAGGATTTAAGCTGCGTTCTAATTTGTCGCGGCTTCAACGACCAACAGCTCATTCGTTCACGCATTTACAAATGACGCTTTCGCTTGTAAGTGCGACAATATAGTATGTACTTCCACTAAGTCACGTGTTCTCACCATCGTCGTTATTGCCTGTAAAGCCTACTGCTGATTGCACCCGAACAGAGACACAACAGTAGCGATGCTGTTATAGGCCTACTTCAAAACTTACTTGGGGCTACCGATGTCAGAAAGAAGCCCACTTTCTCTTATCATGCGACCAAAGTGTTCACCGAAATTTTTCGTGAGATGTGACAAACATGCTATACAGGGAAGAAAACAAAACTGAAATATCAACAGACTGTCTGATCGACAGTAGCTGATGAAGCTCTACGGTACCGTCATGGAACAGCCAGCAGAATGCACTAATGAGCTACCACAATGAATGCGAAACCACAGTATACTGGTATTGTTCTCCGATCGTCAGTTGTCAACATACAGTTAAACACTACTATGTTGCCTAAAGCGGATACTTTGGTCTAATGTTAATTCTAGGGAATATGTTAGTGTTTTTCTTCCTGGAATTTTTCTTTCGTGAGAGCAATTTTAAGGCCTACGTACTGAAACCAAAGCAACTAGTATAAAATTATCAGTTGTGAGTGAGATTTAACTTACGTCAACCGGATTTCTTACACCTCATCAATAATGATCTCATTACTGGAGTTAAACTGACGCCTGTGGCTGTTGGTAAATTATGTACTGTATAAATTTATACTAATGGTGCCAGAAAAGTAACATTATCTAAAGCAGAAGCGACCAAATCTGCATTTTGTAGGTAAATTCAGCGCTGTTAACAGTAATCAGCATTCTCCATGATTTTTCATGAAGCACATTATCTGCGTCCTACTCACATTTTTACAGCTGTATCTTATGTTATTTCGGTTAGCTCAGTGTTCATTGTCCGCTCAGATGTTTATAGTACAAGTTGAGTCATCACTGTCCGACAGATTTTCTCGTTGATCTAATGGATCTGTTTTTTTCTCACTTCTCAGTGTAACAATTTGTCTTGAAGTGCTTTCACCTTGCTTTTCATCACCTACATACGTCCCCGTACAAAATTATAGGGATAGTCCACTTTGTGACTAACGTAAACAATATATGGCGTAGAGTAAAAATGTCTTTGCACGCTACTGACCAAAATCGTCATTGATCAGAATATCCAAAAATCCTCCATCATGGGTTTATTTCGTTCGTTTTGATCAAATCTATTTCATAATGACTGTCATCGTATTTTTGTTGTACTCTGTACTTGTAGGGTCACGTTAGTGAAGAGCACCGCGACAGCAGCCGTGAATACAAGACAAAGAAGCTCTGTGACGCTGAAATGGGCCGGTGCATAGGAGGCGTTATTCGACATCATCCCTGGCATCGCTGGTTATCAAGATGTGGTGCAACAGCTTAAAGTCGTGTAACATGGGCACGGAGCAAATTTTTGGGTGATGGTGCTACCGTATCACATAAGCCCGAAGGACAGTCGTTAAAGTAGCCCGTATTTTGTGACGAATACACTCTGCGTGAACGACAGTCACACGCAATCGTAGGCGCTAGATGCTAACCACAACATGAGTCACTATTGTGGTGGATAAGTGAATATGCGTTCAACCTTTGTCCGTTAACAGCTTAGAATGCTTCCCTGATATGTGATTCGAACAGGCATTGTATATTTTCAGTAATGCTTGAAAATATGATAAGTGGTTAGATCTAGTCTCGGACTAGCGATAGCAATCAAGGGAGAAAATGTATATTGTGAAATCAGCCTCATTGCACTGGAACAAGAAAAGAATCGTTATGTTAGTGCACACATCCGTTGAGTGCAATTAGTTTTACGATTGAAGAAAGTGGTACTGATTTCGCATCAGCGTTCTGATAGTACGCGTAAATAGAAGCATACATACGAAACAGATAAGCGGAAAAAGTATGGTTACATCCGGGATTCGTAGATTGGCCACAAGACCGTTGGTCGTTACCTCATCGATCGTCTTGGCTGATCAATCACATAATGGGATATCTTGTTTGAAGGAGAACGCTGAACACCACAACCCGTAATCGGAACCCAGGACCGATTGGTTTAAGTATCCTATCATACTGCGGATTACTGTTTTCTTTGGGCGAGATTTTAGTTCGTGTATAGTCGAATACATACAGTCGAGTACATACTTTGGCACACGACGCATCTAATCATTACACAAAGATACATGGTGACCAAAAGTAGTATCTAAAAAAGCCTTTGAGAAAAGAGAAAGAGCACTTATTGTACTGAGTATACAAATGGTTTCGTAAAACGTTCTAAGCGATATCGGCAAACATAGATCAGAAAGACGTGACCAGTCCTAACTAAGTGTATCCGGCAGTATACACGTGTTGTGTACGGTTCATTTGAACAGTACCTGGTGTTTCAGTATCGGTAGTTGCTTTCCTAAAACCACCAGTGTGATCTGGCTCCGTCATGATATTTAGTCCTGTCCAATCTGCACATGACCGTTTTGAAGACAATGCCGGTTTCCGGATGAAAAAGCACTTCACTCTGGGCAACACTTTCAAATCAGGTGTGCACGCCGAACTCGATAACGCAACTTTCATTGCGGCACCGATAAACTGGCCAGATAAAAAGTTGAAGGGGCGTTGAAAGATACGATTCAGTGACGAGGCTACGAAACTCAGCAGTGCCAAGCGACGCTCATTGGCTTCACAGCACGGCCAAATTACGTCGAAATGGCGCGAAAACCCAAGAACAGCATGACGTGCTTCAGATTCTATGGAAATATTTAGATTTTGATCAGTGTTCCAGAGATTTCTAAATCCGTTTCGCTCATGAATGAATCTTATCGCCTATCGTTTGGTGGTCATGATGGCATAATCCGATAGGGCAACATCGTATCTTTAGTATGTCCATTTGCACTCACCTGGTTCCGGTCTAACGTTGCCTCTGAAGCGCTGACTCGTGTGTGAGCAGTCAGATGTTATCGATCGTGGACTGCGGTGGCCAAAACACTCGGCTGGTGAAGCCGAGCTACTTGACCTGAAATGCGCTTCACCCCGTTCCGGCTGGGATGGCCGAGGTTTACACCAGTGTGTTGCATCCGTTCGCTGAGCCGACTGAGTTCGGGGGACCTGTTTTTTGGGCAAACCCTTTGGTTTGGGTTCCGGATTTTGTACCCGGGTTCAAACTTAGGGAACGGTCGTTATTGTGCAGCTTCCCAAAAACAGGATGACAAACGGTGAACTTTTCAACCGAGCTTGGTATGCGCTGTGGCTTCCCACCACTAATTCTCTTCTGATGACCGTACTAAGGCACGTACAAGTGTGACGGAAACTGGCCCATGTGGTTAGTCCATGTCCTGACCACCAACCGTTACAGCTGTGGCGCTAGTGCGCAAGGGCGTATCGGTGATTGGATTAGAGGTGTGTGAAAGACGACAGATGTTGATTGTGAACTAAGCGACGTAAACCAGGTGCCGGGTCTCCTCGATGAAGTACGTCTTGTATACCGAATTCAGCGTGTACCTCAGCAACTTACGATCTGTGAGGACGATGAAATGTCTACCTTCGAGAACATGTCGAAAGTGACAAAGACCGAGATGGATCCCTAACCGTCCCTTACTGTAAACACTAATGAGATTCCGTTGGTTGTAGACGCTTGAACGAATAACCTGGCTACCACCAGTTACCGATATGTTGCAAAACAATTCAAACATCCAACTCCGATGCATCCATTGATAACGCAATGTGAACGGGCAGGTGGTGATGTGGATGTGGTCCTTTATTAAAGATAGTCGCCTTTATCCATTAAAACACTTTGTACGACGTCTCCGAACAAAAACGAGCATACTGTGCCTCTGATTAGATGGCGAATGTTTACACCCATCGAGCGAAGTCGGTGATGAGACGACGTTAACTGAGTAGTCGGGTTACCTAGATGACCTCATTGATGTGTATTGGATTGTCGCCTTGGTTACGCGCTCAGCCGCCCGACCTAAAACCGAGAAATGATAAGGGACGCGGTAACAACGATTATTGAATGAGCGAGACAAAGCTGGGCCACAGAGGCTCTGAATTTATAGTATGAAACACTTACCACGGGTGGTCGACAGACACAAGGCGAATCAAATATAAATTGGCATGTATGGCAGTCACGGCGCCAGAACAAATCACGTTACAGGGGGCATCGGAAAGCAACGTGAGAAAACACAGTCCAGTTAGCGCACAAGCTTTCGACCGCACAGTTACAATCTGATTGGCTGAGTGGGACCATACCAACGCCTGCGACCATGCTATCTGAGCTGGGCCGGTCAACCGAAGTAGTGTGTTGTGTCCTGACTGTTTCGTTAGGATATGCGTCCCCTAACAATAGTTGCCCTAAACAAAGCAGTACTACTTATGTCTTGTGAGGTAAAGATCAGTATAGGTCATAGACACCGTATTCTACAAGGGCTAGTAAGGACGTATTAACCGACGCTCGGTTAGATGATCTGCAACCTAGCTCGGCTAGATGATCTGCAATCTGGTTCGGTAACCGGCCGGACAATGAACGCAAAGGCAAATAACGCACTTCGTGCAATGAGCTAGCGACGAAAATATCATCGAAGTATTGATAAACATCACCCAGCCGTCGACAGAGGTTGTGGTTGAGACGTGGCAAAGTCTAAACGGCGTTGTAGGAACGAACGACACGCAAGATGTTCGGGGAGTTCGAACGGTGTTAAAACTGACCTCTTCAAAATATCCTCGTTTCTACCGGAATCAGATTATCTGTCTGTACGCTGTTCATTTGGATGGATACTTACTTACCGGATGCTTTTGTTATCAAACATCAGGTGTGCAGAATAAGAAACTTATCAAGGGTGGTTACATTGTTTCATGCACAGTGTTCATCGGAAGAGCACGAAACGCCATTTTTCCTTTTGGGTATCTTGTGCAAAAGCGACGGCAGTGCGCCACTGGATGGGATGGATAAGACCTAGCTGAAGAATAGGCTTAAACTCGGTTCTGGTCGTTTTCAGGAAGACAAATGACGTGGATGACTGCGTACTGACGACCTTGTGATGTGCAATGTCAGTTATGTCTGATGGTCCTGAGGTCGAATGAGTAGTGGCATTAACTTCCACCTCCGTGTTGTTCAAGAAATTTATTCTAGAGGTCAAAAGTCCACATCGAAGGGGTCACTGGTCATTGTATGGCCTATGACAGTCGTCGTTGAAATTCTCCATCCTGCTAGTTCAAAGGTTTGTTACCCAGCATTTTCTCTGTGAGCATAGCTTGTGTTATGAATCGCGTGGATTGACAATTGATGCAAAATCACTAACGCCCAGCGTTCACGATAACCCGGCTTGGCTACGACGGATGTGCTAACGATCTGCGTTATCACGGACTATACGACGATGCACGAACTACCGCAAATGAAGGAGACAGGAAGACAGGGAACCTTCAGCCAAGGGCATATTTGATCTCAACCAAACGTGTTCAAATACACTGGAAAACTCCACCGTATTTATATTGTTCAAACGGAGGCTCATACATTGGTGGAGGCTCATACAGTAGTGGAGGCCCATACAGTGATGAAGAGGAAGAAAACAACATGTTTGGGTTAATTGTGGCATTATCCAAACAGTTTGCTAGTTGCCACCACTCTGTCTGGAAATCGGCAGAGATCCATAAAACAGGTACTGGCCGAACACAGTCAAAACCAATGATATTTTGATCAAAGAAAGTGAGAGAGTTACAGCATCTGGTGTTCAGTGACCGGCCCGAGACCCAATCATAATGAATGAAGCTATTAAACAGACCAGACATTATGAGCAATACACGAAGCATGAAACAAACAACAAAAGTTTGTAGTATGATATTCTGTTTTGAAATTTGACAGACGGAACAGCCCATTTCAGCTAGAAGGGGCATCGTAACATAGTCTGTAATAACTGGTATAAACTTCACTTCACCAACCCTAAACCTCAAACTTGTACTGGCACGTTCCTGCTAACACAGGACGCCACATAGGTCGACGATTGAGTCTTGGAAAATCAAATACAAAACCCAATGAACAATCGGACACCGATTCTATTTGGCTCCATCTCCCCACAGCCCCATTCTACCGGGATCAGTAATCACAGCTTACTTCTAGCCTGGTGACCCGCAAACCTAGGGGCACCGTTTTGATCCACATATAGTCCATATCAAATACTGTCAACTTTGGAATTGTTTCATCTGATCTGATCTGACGAACCATCTGAGGTAATGCAGTGAAGATTGCTCGCACGTTGACCTCAAAATTTACGTGCGCTCACAAGCGAAAGTGGTTGGAAATTCAGACTTGATAAGTCAGTCGTGTTTACATTTAGGTCAACGTGGCTGTTTCACGAAGGCGTGACCGGGGATTAAATCCTGGGAGGGATAAGGAGGTACACAGCTGGTGAGCTCTGCTAATGGCAAAGCTTGTGTCAAATGGTTTATTTTGAAGATGGATGGCTTGGAAGTCTATCATCCTGAAAGCTGCAATCAGATAGTGTAGTGAAAAATCGTTCGATAAAGCACGATCCCTATTGCCCACCTCGTACGCCCCCACGTCAGTCGTGCGCTCATGTTTATAAACCGGAATTCTACTTCACAACACAGCCTCGATCTCTGCCCACACGTCGTGTGCACGTCTGCATGGTGTGTGTGAGTGGCCGACGCTTTCTGTCGTGGGTTTTTCGCCTGCCATTTCTCGTCCTGTGGTCCAATTTCGTTGAACGATGGCTCTTCCGGTCGCCCATGTTGTCCGCAATCCACTCGTTGCGGGCTTTTGGATATATCATGCCACTACGTTAGGACGATTCATCGAGTATTGCAACCATCGCCCCTCCGGTTTGACCATCCATTCCAATATGTATTGTTCAATCTGAAATTAACCAAATATGCGACTGTTCACCAGCTACCTAAAACAAGAAGAGTTAAAGATGTAACGTGCGTAAACTTTCTTAAATGTGTTCCCAACTTAACATATCTAATGGTTTAACCGCGAACTACCCGGTACTACCGGAAGTAACCTATATTACCGAACGTTCAGATGCCCCTGCCAGAGACAAGTCCTGTGCGTGCACAGTATGTCAGTACACTCGTTCTCTCATGTTGTCTACTGGTTTCAGCAATACATTCATAGGCAGAACTAAAGTAGCTTGCATCGGTATATAGTTGAACGGTTACGAAACTGATTCACCTGCTCGCTCGTACAGCACATCGGACGAACAGCGCAGAAAACGTGAAGCCAGCCTTCCTCAGTTGTCCAAAACAAAAAACCGGTGGTCGCGTTCACCGAGTTAAATTCTCCATGTTGTTATTATATTAAGTGACAGCATACCAACGTTCGCGTTCAGACAATATCGATTGCCTTTGTGTTCAAAATACTGACTTGTGCATGCAACATCAGTACTCTTGAACCGATCCAGTAATTCTGATAAACGGGCTTTTCCGCGTGTTCTTGACAGTAAGTGGAACAAATTTTAAACAGGGTCACGAGAACTCTTCAAGGAAACTTAGATGACGATTAGTTGCTTTTGTTTCTCACTTCCATTAGACGCCTGGAAGTTAGAAGCAACCGAAATTTGATACATATTATATATATATATATGTAATTAAAGCAATCGAAAAAGGGGACACTGAGTGATGAACGATTTATTGTGACGTTTGAAATCCACACTAGGATCCGTTATCAAACATAAATGTGTCAGAATGTTATTGTTCTGCCACTCACCGTGTCCGTCTGTCTTCGCTCGTTTTTCGTTTCACTGTCAACGATGCTGACGTAGTGGCTGTCTATGTCGACGTGCCGACTGAACGAATTCTGCCAATAGAGAGCTTCCAGCACAAGTCGTTCCCCTTTCATTTTTGCCCGCGCGACCAATTTTGCATGGTCTACGTTGACCTCGTGACCTGTGTCCGCGCGGTGGTGGTCTAGGGTCGGCTCGTCGCATTGCTAATTTGCGTTCGTGCATGCGTGTGCGCAGCCGTTTGCCTGTCTCCCCCACATACTGTTGGTCACACCCGAGGCAAGGAATCGCGTAGACCACGCCAGACTGTTCACTTGGTTCTACATGATCCTTAGTGTTCATCAGAGCCGAACGGAATGTTGAGTTTGGCTTATGTGATATTTGGATGTCCAGTGGTTGGAGCATCCTTTGTACTGCTTCAGATGTGCCGTGAATATATGGCACTGTCATTCATGTTCTAGGTTTTGCACGTTCACTTCTCGTGAACCCTCTGATAGATGCCTTTATGAAACTACTGGGGTACCCTTTAGACGCAAACAGTTTAAACAAGTGTTTTTGTTCTTGCCTTCTGACTTCGGGCGAGCTGCAGTGCCTGTCTGCACGTCGAAACAATGTTCGCACGCAGCTTTTGAGTTGACAGGCTAGATGATTGTTATAGAGCCTGAGAACGACATCAGTTGTCCGTTCATGATAGACAGTGGTTTCATCCTTGCCGTCGAGAAACGCCAGGCATGAGTTCTCTTCTTCTTCGCGTGTAAAGTTTATCCTGTCTATTACGTTATTCAGACAGTTGTGGAACTGGTCAAACTGAGTCCGAGGTAAAACAACAGATGTGTCAAACACATATCGAAGTCACACCTTAGGTGTGAATGTCTGAAAGGCTTCAGATTCGAAGTGTTTCATTACGGCGTCTGCAAGTAATCCCGATATAGGTGAGCCCATCGGCGTGCCTCTCTTGTGCAAGTAGACTCGGCCGTCAAATTGTAGGTAAGTCTCTATGCAGAGCTCTATTAATTGAATAGATTCCGTTGGAGAGAGATTCGTCCGATTTCGGAGGCTGTCGTCCTCACTTATAAGATGCTTGAGACTTTCTATCACAAGTTTCTTCGGTATGTTAGTGAAAAGCGACGTAACACCGAGGGAAACCAGTGCATCACTTTTTTCAAATTCCAGGCCTTTAATCTGTTTCAGGAAATCTACTGAGCTGTTTGTGTCATGGTTGTCGTGAGGTAAACATGGTCGGAGAATACGAAAGGGGAACTTCGCCAGTTTGTAGTTTGGGGCTGTCCTGGAGTAGGCTGAGTTGACTGGAGGGTAGTAAACCATAATGATGATGATGATAATAATAATAATAATAATGATAATAATAATAATAATAAGAGTGAATGTATTTTAGTTAAGTGAAATGAGCATATCTAAGATAACTAACTTTATTGATAAACAGTCTAGAGCAATACACACTGCTGCCCCGATTCGTATAGAATACGTTAAATTAATCAGTTCACTGTTTGATATCCCCTTTTTAATCGTTAATGTGAGGCAGCTGACTACGATAAATTTGAATGGCCAATTTGTGGAAAATGCTCATTTAGACAAACTCGTCGGAACATTCGCCGTTCGGTTTGTTTAAAGGGTCAACGGGTTGCTGGTGAAAGTAAGGAGAAGCATATTTTGTGGGTGCGGTGACCAGCGGTTGTGTGGCTTCAATAAGGATCCCAGTTGTAGCCGTACCTTCTCGCTTGTCTGTTCTGTACGCATGTTTCTGTGTAAGTCTGCTGTAGTAGGCCTGTTCCGAACTCAATAATGCCCTCTTCAGTTGTGCAACTAATTACACTTAGAGAACGTTTGTCATTATCCCAACGACTCATCTATCACTCTGTTCTTCACGGTCATCTCAGCTGTACTGTCGCGAGTGTTCGTTAACGTAATGGAAGGTTCTATGGTCTTTACGGTTGGCGTGGTTTTGAGTGTCTCCGGGTGGGCTGGAGCCCTTCCCGACTGTTGCCGTTGGTGCTAGACAAAGCTAGAGCTAACCATTTATTATTATATTTCCAAACCCTACCGCATTCTTTTGATCCCATGACTGTTGGGACGACGTTTCGACTGCTTTTCAGGAAAGGCGTTTCCAAATGTTAGTGAACGAGTGCCGAGCGCACACTCACTTGTCTATCACAAAGGTTTCATACTTCGGCAAGTAGAATCACACATATGAGCACATGATGTGGGTAGATAACGAACAGGTGTAATGTCTAAGTTAAGATAGGAAACTATTAACAGAGCGAGCTTTATAACCCCAAAAGGATTATATGACCCCAAAAGGTGTGACATGTCCGAGAAAAGCACTCCGTGCTTTACAAACTTACAGTAAGAAAACATCTGACTTACATTCGAGTCGGTTATGTTGTGACTCAAGTTTGAGAGGATGCACTCCCAGGTCGCTTGTTGTTACGGCGCACAGGTGATCGAGCAATTCAATGAACAAGAGGGTGAGCACCAAATCACTACATTAATGACGGAACTCCTTAAAATAAATGTCCGCTTCCCTGTGTCGTACCTTGTGGGACCCGGATTTCAGACATAGACCGCCTTAGCTATATATCGTCGTGGAGTACCAAACCATTTATCCAGAGAGAGGAAGGCTGAAGCAGTGGTTTATTATCTAGGAGTGATCGGGACAGCCGAAGACAAAATGGTCAACAGGATTTCCTAAGTCATCCTTTACGAAAACTTCCAGACAGTAAATAATAACCGACCTGGTAACCAAGCTAAACAAAATGTTCAGGTTATTTGCTGAATAGAATGTGTATATTCTGTGGTCACCATAAGGGACAATAACAGGCAAGAAACTGTTGGAGGAAGATCACTGACACAACCTCTGAAGTCGTGTTAACAATTAGAACAGGCATAACTAGCGAGGACATGATAGTACCGACTGATAAGATCTAACTCCAGTTGCTTAAGAAGGTTACCTTTCCTCCTGCATTGGTGAACTTTACTAGTCAAAACCGAGTGATCCATTCAATCAAACTCTTTAGAGAAACTAGGCTATACGACCTTAGTCATGGGGTGCTACTTCTGCTCACCAGTCATCGGCCTTCAATAGATTCGCCTAGCAGAGGCAACCCTTTTAAAAGCCATGTTGTCAGTAGAGAGAATTGGAAATCATGAAGCGAGTCATGCAGTAGCACATGCAACGTTTTTGGCAAGTAAGGTAACAGAAAGTGGACAGTACTCGCTAGAGTTAACACGCTTACCGCCCTTGAAAACAGGTATAATATGAGCAACTGCTGGGCAGTAAATCCTTTGAGAGCAGTTGCGTGAAAAACAACTTTGGATGCTGAACGATCTGCTCTGCCGATGCAAACAACGCGTTCAGGGGGCTACATTAGGACGGAATGAAATATACATAAAGCATGAGAGCTCTTCTAGAATAGCTACGTACGAAGTGTTCACAATGTTAGCGCTGTTTACCAGGTGTACAGTTCAGAGCTGAGGCAGTAATTTATTTGTGTGGAAGCGAGAATAAAGATGTTTGCCAGAATATTCACGGCCCCTTCGTCAGAACTCGTGAGCCCAGCTGGATTAGAGATTGGTGCTACCGGAAACTTTGCCCTCCAAGATGATGATGTATATCGAAAGAGACTTTTCGGGACATCAACGAAAAGTCTAGTTAGAAGTTGCTGGTTATGAAACCGGTCTTCCTGCACGAAGACAGTACATGGATTTACGACTTGTGCATACCCTGTCCAGGTAGTCTCGTTCTTGGAATTTTAGTAGCGCCCCAGCGCGTTTTTTCATTCGCAAAAGCTTCATCAGTCAACTGCGAAGCTGACACTGCGGTTTGTGATGATGTGTACACCTTAACGGTTGTGAAGAAGATACGCGTCAACTCAGCGCATACCTCATCCACTGAATAGGAGCGTTAAATTCTCCCCCAAATCTCAATGATTTCAAAGGAACACAGTATGTTGTTGTAGTCGAACTGGCTGAACTTACGCTAAATAATAAACTAGCTCGGATTCACTGCTAGCCTAGGTGAATTGGAAACAGATGATCAGCGGCCATGGATACAATTACGTTTTCCGGTTTACTTTGGGTTACAAGCAATTGTATAGGTAGCGATAAGTAACGTGATTGCTCAAAGCATGTGAGACAGACATGTATCAATTATTCGCGTTCCCTTGGTGTTTGAGTTACGGGGGTACCATATTTGATCATCACACATATCAACATGAATTTTTTAAAAATTGATACTGTCACTGGTCACCTAACGGACTCGGTTGTTCTTGCAGTTGAAGTCGGATGGGGCCACATCGAGATTGCTTAGCGCAGGTGGTGTAAGAACTCTGAAATTATCGGCCAATAAGTCTTCATTAGTGAGAACGTGCCCGTGACGAGATGGACAATGCTGGTCACATGAGATTCTTCAGAGTCCACGTGCGGTGATATAGTGAAGTTGATTCCTGAGATATTGAAGTCTTCCATATGAGGGATGTAGACAGATGATAAATTGAGCACCTCTCTTGCGCAATCGATGGTTGGAGGCCGGCACTATACCACGACCAACCAAAGAACAGCGTTAGCCATGTGAGTTAGGTGACAAGCTGCTTCATGAGTCGCCGTAGGTTTACGGTAAATACAAAGGAAGACGTGAAGTTAAGCTTCTACATACAAAGTGACCACCTCCCCTAACTTCAACTGTCTTGGCTCAAAGGGGCGGCTTTCCACCGATTCCGGAAGAGAAGCGCCGAATCAAGATTCCATCGCTGCAACTACCCATTGCTGTACAGAGAAGCAGAGGCTGTAAAGAGCACTGAGTTTTTACACTATTCCAAGTGAATTGGACTAGGTGCATTTGACATGGCTGAAGACAAATGAATGCGTACACGTTCGACAGTTTGGTATTACGAAATGACCAACACCAACATAACCCTCGGATTTCGACTTCTCACCTTCCTCATTAGGAGGATTTGGATGGGGGAATGATGCACCGTCAGGAGTGAGATAGCTCATGTGTCAAAAGTGCAGGCTATCACATTTTCTGAAGTAATAGCGGCCTTAAAGGGCCGTGAACAGTTTATGTGAAGGTGCACAGCACTCGGTTCACGCGCAAAAGCCAAATGTTTCCACTGGTTCCTATCCTTCTCAACGTTGTCTGTATTAGAATGTGGAACCCTCCTAAGGATGGTGTTTCGAGATCAGTCAAAATTCGAGAGCTCCGGGACATTCGATGAGATTTTGGAGTCTCTACAACCAATGGGATTCATTTTCGTTGGCGTAGTTACTCGAGTAAGTCTAGAGTTCACAGAGGATTTGACAGTGGCTTGTGTACGAATTCGAACATTGCTGACTGGTCTGAGCACCGTTTGGACGGTAGCACTAGACACGCGGATCGGGCGCTCCACACTCACACCTTCCTTTGAGTTATTACTACTCTCCTCGAATTGAGGTAACTAGATCGACTCATATACCAAGGGCTCTGTAACGGCCATGTTCACCATATTTCACCCGACCGACAAACAATGTGGCGTGCTAATTGGGCACGATCTACTGACAACGTGCACGCTTCCTCAAGCACACCGAGACACGTTGTGTGAACATAGGCATCATAGCGGAAGCTCTTCGTGACACGGTCTCTTACACTGACTATGTTTAAGTATGATCCACAATCTCACCGTTTTACCGTGACGATTGAGAACAACTAGATGGTTAGATGTGACAAAACGAATTTGACTGACACTTCACAACGCTTTAAGCAGTGGGATATCTTCGCTTCGAATTTAGAGGGTAGTTAAATTTCCATCAGTTTAAAATCCCAGTATATTGTTGTGAACCCAGAAGGCGGGTTGCACAGACGTTTACTTGGGGAAACCAACACACACGACTTATGCGTCTCAACGGGACTACGAACAGAAACACTCATTTGCACACCACACTCGTCCGAGGATGCTCCAGTTGCTTTGGACACCATGTCTCAGTACCTTCATGTGGCGAAACCCATTGTACGTGATGCTGCCCACTAATGGGCCTTCCCGTATCTCTCCCGTATTTATCCCGCGATCATTTCGATCCATGCTGCTGCTGAATAGTGATGTAAGTTGTATGGTGCGGCCGTTTGCCCTCACTACAATATCACCTCGATGTGCTTTGGACATTTGTCACACAACCGATGAAACCCGTGGTACTAGGTATTTTTAAGAGTACCCATAAATTCGGCACATGAACCTTCTGATCTTGACATTTCCGCTTAATTGTCGAGTGGTCGTCGGGGTACTCAGTTGGATCGGATTGGATTTGTAAGCTTGACATTTCACACCTTCAATTTCCAATGTGAGTGCGGCTACCGCGATTTTCGAGAGAGTTGTTTTGTGGGCATTACCACATCTCAATTCCGTATCCGCCAGTCAGATCGATGCGACTACAGCTATTTATGGATGCCCCGATCACGATGCTTTCATTGGTTCAACTGTCAAACCGGTAAAGCTTCCAGAACTCGAGCACCAAAACAGCGCGATGTGATTAACGTAGTACTTTTCCACGTTCCCAACCAACTGCCTTACACGCTGTCATTCATAAAAATGCTTGTAATCGGAAACAAGTTGACCCAGTCCGTGGCTTCCGTCTTCTGGTTCTATTGCGATGAATTGGCCTTGGGTTTCAATCAGTTGCCTAGTCACCCTTAATCTGACGGGTTCAACAGCTGTATGGGCACTGTCTGGTTTAAATTCTTTTGTCAAGTAGTTCAACTGCTACTCTGTATGTGGGTGAGGCAGATTCCTAATACGGAACACATAGGGTTGTAGGGTTCTACGGGAGCTTGCTCCAAGCCTGTCTTTGAGGTGATCTAGGTTGCGTTCTTGTGAAGTACCAGACAACTTTCAAAATGCGTCATGACGGATCGCCAAAACGGCTGCTCTCCGTATCTGCGTCCACTCATGATTGATGACCCTTGGAACTACCGATTTTCGATTGCTTTCGATTTCCTCCAGCCCGCTGTCATCGGATGTCGATGTGGACTGCGTTGTGGGAATAAATTTAGCCAAATTTAGCAAACTGAACCGGTTAACTCAGACATTGTTACATTTTTTCGTAGTCAACCCTCAGGCTAGCCTTCTAAGTAGACAGCTGTGTAATGACCCTTTCTAGTTAATTCATTTACACAGTGCATGCCCACACCAACAAACAGTGTGAATGTTCGTTTGCTTACTGGTGTTACCATGCCCATACGTGTAACCTCCAGGGGCTGGAGGAAATCCCAATGTAAACGACGAACAGAGTAATGTATTGTTAGGGTGGATGGCCGACCATGTAACAGTGACTTCGGGGCATCCACGACTAAGAGTATAAGTGTAATTGGAAAGTGAATTATGCTTTTCAAACATTATGGATCAACCTCAAGAAGGTGCTTCATCGACCGGTCAGCATGAATGTAGAAAAGACCGATTCGTTTTTCATATATATTGGAATGTTTTGAACAAAAGTGCCCTATTTGGTGCATGAACGAAACTAAAGCAAAGTGGGCTAGCCGAAAAATAGTCCGGATGTTAAGACTGCAATCAAGTGCGAGTGAGTTCAAGTTGAAAGAATTTAAGAATGCTTTATAATAATGGCTTTTAGGACAACCATCACGATGACGAACAGTCGAAGTCAGTGTTCTCTTGAAGGGATTTATGATCAAGAATGTAATCAGACTCCATCAACCTTGAAATTTCTCCCATTGATACTATGGCAGGCTCGGAAACTGAAAGATAGATCTTAGAGACAGGAAGGCCACGAGAGGAGAGCGTGTGTATACGCTGTGCGAAACGTGTCAACAACTAGATTCACGATGCACTACTGCCAACGGATGCGGATACACGTCATCCTGAAAAAATTGAGAGGAAACGAACAAAACAAGTCCTCGTAGGAACGGCAAAGTTGCCCGGTTTGGACATTACTAGAATGCAAGTGCTGGTAACCATGTCATCATGTGGTGACCGATTTAATCGGTTATGATAACACAAGATGTTTTAGAGCCGTCTTGACTCGAATGGCATTGCACGCTTCTGTTACGCGACGAAAATCGCAAAGATGCGTCAACCGTTTCGAATGCAGTTCTCACTGTCGGATCCGAAATCTTCAAAATTACTAACCAAAGATAAGCAAAACGAAATGGTGTTTAAAATAGAATTTATTCGTCACTTCTAGAATTAGTGTACTAGTGTACAGTACTCAAGTGTTACGTTCTGAGATCGCTCTAAGTAATCTGCTTGGTTGGCTTATTTCCAGCCAGCATACTTAGGTAAACAGCCATGTTTGGGAACATGGTAATCCAATTCTGTGTTTCAGATTAACGTGTGAAAATGGAAACTGATCAAATTTTACACAAGGTGAACAATAATCATAACTAACCACAGCTTTCGCAGTTCCACAGACTTTGCAACTAGCTACGTTCGAAAAGAAGCATTAAACTACAGTTTCATCCTTGTTGAAGCTCGTCGCTAATGCACATCTTTGCGATGACCAAAAACCGAACACTTGTCATGCTTTCACGAGGCAACTGTGTTGATCCTGGTGCCATTGACTACACCGTAGGAAAGATCGAATTACCGGGATTATCAATCTGAAATTGGCCAGAATCCCGACCGCTCATTGGCCTCAACAATAGTTTATCGAAACAGACTTCGTCCAAATTCGTCTACGATGATAACTCAATCCTTCTTTCCACATTGATGATAAACTGCTTGAAGTGTTCTTACTTTATCTGTCCCCGTGTCTTCAAAAGCATCGTTCCAGTGTGTGAAAGCATCTGCACTTCTGCGGTCCTTGAACTCATTCCGTTAAGGTATCCTAAAAGTATTCTACAGGATTGTAATCGGTTGAACTAATAGAACAAGGCAATATTACGAGATAATTTCTTGTGTCCCTACAAAGATGAATCCGTGAGTTGGGACACCGCGATCTATAACTAAACAGACACCCAATAGGTAGATTACTGGAAGTAAATCTAATTGTAGTAGGTCCATTTAACCCTTAACCACTGACAATCAGATAATTTATGACCAGCGCACTCGTATCAGTTAATCTGATTTTAGTTCACCTAAAGGGTGGCCAACCATAGCCGTGTTTTTGGACTATTTTCGCCTATATACCCTTTTTACAATGAACATATGGGCAGATATGAAACACTGAGATTTGTCTGTTCCACAATGCTACCAAGTTACTAGGATTCGTGAGTTAACAATTAGGGCCAAATCACTTCCCAGTATGACATATCGGTGAATAGCTATTCCACAATTTGCAGTCGTTCTGATCTGCTTTTGTTTCGTTACCCTCCTAACGTGTGGTTGAACCTTGATGACCTGTTTTACTTGTGCACACAATTACTTGTATGCCGATGGTCGACCACATTAGATTGGGGTCAAGGTCAACGAGCAATGTAAAAGTACACCTGATTCGAGGCACTGGATACACAGTGGTTTGTTCTGTGTAGGCTGTTGTTGACCTTTCATGGACCAAACGTGCTTTGGACAGTGACGTACGGAGGAACTAAACTGAGTGTGTATAAACAAGACGCGTCGGCCTAGGAACAACGATTTTCTCTAGTCTTCGCTCCGACAGGACACAAGTGCTGGTAACACTGTCACCATGTGACAGCCGATCTGATGGTTTGGAGTAACCATACGGTTGCGAGTGTCGCAGTCCTAACAATCATTGCCTGCACACGGAAATATGCGAAATGCATATTCCAATAAATGTATACAATGACAATTATACTTACCACACACCTTCTTCGTTTAGAGCTCAAGAATATTCTGGTTTTAGGAAATATTTGCTGCAGTTCGTAAATAATCTAAGTTTTAATCCGCTGATTTGTAGGTCAGTGCTAGTACAAAAGGAATGTTACATGTTGCTCAACCTGTTCTACACCCATACAATTCAGGGGCACCAATTCAGCATTCACTTTTAATCCATCAGACTTATTCTTAATGCAGACTATACCTAAGACTTCAATTCTGCTTGAATGGTGTTGGTGACGCAAGCCTCCACACTCACTCCATGTTGGGGCTATGTTGAAGAAGAAGGGCTGAGTCAGGAGTTCGACCTTTGTAGGGGAAATCACGCGAAGGAAGCCGCAGTGTGGTACGGAGAAACGTGCGGTTGTTGCTCGTATGCAAACTGAACTCGTTCGCGTCTTGGCGAGAGGCTGAGTACGTGTGTTGCCTGCGCACAGTTGTCAGAGTAATCGAGTTGAATTCGTTATTCTTTCTGTGTTATTGAACGCCCAACTAGAGGCAGGCTGGGTGTCATTCGGCGACTTCCAAACTCTGTCAGTGAAACTGGTGTCAGGTGGCTGACCGCCAACAGAAGCGTCCTCGATTGCAACACCTGTAATAAGACTTATTTAGAAGAGATCCTGAAAAATCTGGAAAATCTGAACGCCGGCTGGACTTGAACCAGCAAAAAATAGAATGGCCATACGCTACAAGCGCTCTGTCAGATGGCCTACAAAGTCACACAGAGAATTCAGAAATTGGACTTTTGTGTGGATTTACCCATTCATCTCAATGTATCATATTAAATCCATCGAATAATTCAAAGGAACGTCGGCCTCAACAGCTTCTCCAAAGAAATGTGATTCAGGTAGAACAGCATTTACCGAAAGAATATAACAGCAAACTTAACAAACACAATCCATGCCTCCTACTGCTGGGATCTGAAGTGAACAATAACACTGATAATCCCACAGGCAAAGACCGTTTTACAAGCATTCTGGTAGAGTCTAATTGTTGATAATTCGTGTACACTTCACACAACCCGTGACTGCTGTTGGGCACACAGGAGAGCAAAAATTACGACTGGATTACTCCATCAGTCTTTTCGAGAAACCCTGTCAGCTTACGAGTAGCCCGTTCATAACAAGTTCGATCTGAAGGTTCAGCTGATTTACTATGAAACGTTTCTCAGGATGTAACAGTTTTCTACATCTTTGCCATTACTTCGAGATTTTGCGTTGAGCGCCATTTCAATGAATTTTAACGTTTCATCAAAGTGAACTGCATATTTTCCGTGTCAGAACAGCTGCAGTAGTATATGGTTTTCAGTTGAGTAAGTTAAATTCATGCGGATGTGAATTCACCTATCTTGAAATAGATTTTGGAACCATTTTCTCACTAAAAGCACAAGGTTATCGAGCGTTCGTCTATGTTATATCTGTTACATGATATCTTTTCGTTTATTCTGCTCAAATAAGGAATTCTTATACGTGCTTGTGTACATATGGCTGTTCTTTCGGTACATTTAATGCTTACCTTAATGATTACGTTATAAAACACCTGTTGGAAAATTCTACGTCCACTCAATTTTGCAGAAGTAGCTCTTTTGAGATCGCCAAGTGGACAGCAAGCGTTTGTGACAGCAAACGAACGAATGATACCAGACAGCTGCAGACTGAATTGGGTTCGAATAGTCTCTAGAAAAAATGAACTATACACAAAAGCTGAAGAAGAAGAACAGCCATAACTATAGTAAACAATCACTCAAGACTGTTACGGTGGCTTCTGACTGAAAAGCTGGTTCAACCTTAGTGGGTCACTCATAGGTTAAGTAGTTAGAGAACCTGATTTGTGTGTGAGTGCGAAGTGGGTATCACACAAGTAATGCACGGGGCTGAATGTACCACGGATCACAGACTGGTCAGGACTGAATTTTTCATTCATGTTTGCAAGCCTGCTTATTGTAAAGTCACCCGGACAAAGACAGAAACGGGATGTTAAACGATTGTAGAACTCAAAGACAAGGACGATGCTTCAACACGCACTTGCCGTTCGCCTTGAAGACGTTACCGTGTTCACTATCCCTGACAGTATGTGGGAACATCTCACGGAAAAGATTACTGCTGCAAAGATCAAGACAGTCGGTTTGCAGCACCAGAAACCCCGGACTGGTTAGGCCACAATAATTCAGCCACCTCCAAGTCAGTATGAGAGAATGCAGTGTATGCTGCTCCACATTAGACGCGAATAATGAAACTGAAAGAGTCACATTCCACAGCGCTTGCCGTTAACTCAGCGAATGGCTTTGAAGAATAAAAAGCGAATGATGGAAAAGGTCAGATGAGTTGATTCAGGGATATGCTGATTGCTGATAACACTAGTACGTGAAAACAATTTTCGGCCCATCCATTCAGTCTACCAAATTAGTGGATGACATGGACTCTAGTTTTTCGTGCACTCAACCGGAGCCCATCATGACAGTCTGGTACAGACAGTTTGATAGCCTGTTCAACCGTCTTGTTGCTTGTGAAACCGTGAATAGCCTACAACAACAAGCTATCAAAGCATCACTTGCTTTCGCCTCAAACTTTGCAGAGGTGCAAAGAACTGTTTTAAAACTGCGAAACTGAAAGTCTGCAGGTGAAGATTTGTTGCCAATGGTAATTGCGAAGCATGACGGATCAGTGTGGAAGCATGTTTTACCGCAGTCTGTTGACTTCTTCTGGCATCAGAAAGTAGTCCCTCAATGGTTGAGGGATGTCTTGATCATACCTTTGTTCAAAGTTAGGAGAAGTAAACAGTCTGCTAAGCTGCCCTGGAAGGGCACTAACAAGAATTCTGCCGAACCATCTCAATGGGAAATTGTTGAAGCCCAATGCTCCGAAGGAGCGTTGTGGATTTCAGGTGAGTGGCAATACGACCAAGATGGCGTTAGCTGGTCGAAAGATCCAGAAGTGTCAGAAGTGCAAACAACCGCTGTATGTCCTGATTGTGAACCAAAGCGTTGGATTCCATAAGCAACGTGGCATTATGGACGGGGTTTGATAAATCTGGATGCTGAGGTAAGTCTGTCGATGTAATTAAAATGATATATGTAGACCTGATTGTGAAGGTACAATCGTGTAGATCGGTCTCCGATGATTTTTATAGTCAGCGAGGTGAAGCAAAGTTATACTGTAGCCACAACCCTATTTAGTTTGCATTTGACTGCAATGCTCACATTAGCTCTCTAGGACATGGATGACGGTTGTGAATCCGAGTTCAGCAGGAGTGGCCGATTGCTGAATATTCGAAGTTTCGGCCCTCCAAATCGTCTACGTAATTCAACGATGCGCTTGCTGTTATTCGTAGATGATGACGTGCTATGTGTACATAACGAAGAGGAACTTCCACGACTGACCGCGGCTTCCGCGACAACGGCACCCAAGTTTGGTGTGGATATTAACGCAATTAGGACATTTTCTTTCTTTCGATCTTCTCCCGGCGGATGTGTTGTGCCTACACCTGAAATCCGCATCAGTGGAGACATTGTGGATAACGGCGCAGATTTCTACCATCTGTGTAGCGGACTGTTGACACACCTGTCCGTCGACCGCGAGTTTTGAGCTCGTACGGTGTGGGCTAACGCTGTCTTCGAGTGTTTTAAAAGACGTGTCTGGAGGAACCATGGCCTAAAGTTGGTCACTAAGCTGTGTGCCTACCGCTCAACAGTGCTGTCTGTACTGCTATGCAACAACGAAACTTGGTCATTTTATCAGTGAAAAGAACGCTATCTGAACCGTTTCCATTTGTATTCCCATTTGTGTATTCGATGGTCCGAAATAATTTCGAACACTTAGTTACTTCGCCGAGCAGATACGGAAAGGATTGAAGCCATGCCGGTGCCCAATCAGCTTCTTTCGCTAGAACAAATTCGTAGGATGGGCAAGGACTATTTCAAAGCAGCTCATGTGCGGTCAATTCAAATCAGGTAGGCGAAATTCTGACAGTCAAAATCTAAGAAACCAGGATGCTATCCATGCTGGTCTTTTGTGTTATAGTGTCAGTTTCAGATCTTAGAAGGACTCAAACTTTGATCGGATCGTCTGGAAGAATACGATCCGGACGGGCCTACGAAGATTCAATGAGCAGCAACTGCGGGGCCGGGTATTGAGGCGCGCGGTACGCAAAGTAACCATCGGTACCGTAGGTCGTGACATGACTGTATGACGTTGCGATTGATGCGTGCGCAAATTCTCCGGCCGCCTCGAACTGTCAGGTCATCGACATACTCATAACACACTGTCATCGAAAAGACAACGAGCATGTTAGGCTCAAGTTGGTCGTGTCTCTTATACCTATTTTTTCGCACCTATCAACGACCACTGTCGTTTGCCAATTCACTCACTCCCCTTCTCACAGACCTAGATCATTGCGGCATTCTACCTTAGCTTTTTCCTACAACGTTGTTGTCGCATTGTATGATGAATATTTTGTTTGTTTTGGAGTTTGACCTTAAACTGTTGTTTCTCCTCCTTATCTTTTCTGGAGCGCATGTACTCCCACACAGAACTACTTCTTGCCTTATATTTCCAATATTTTTATTTGGATCTATAACTGGGGTTCCCCTATCTTCGTTCCCAAGACATGTTTCACTTTCACACTAGCCTGCCATCTGGTCAGCCGGTGTTGGTCAGCTGAATCATACAGGACTCCACTCATACGCCTCTTAGTCTTAGTCCTTCGGGTTTACAATGGAAGTGAGGTGCGTGAATGAAACTCCGAGTGGCGCAACGTAATCAGTTTTGAGTGTTATAGACAGACGTCCTTTGGTTGCGGCTGATCCGAAGTGGATGCCGTCTCAACCGTGCGCATGTGACCACCTGGTCAACAGTACTGCTTCCGAGCCGCGTTCGCAGTGCTCCGTGGGCTGAACTAATCCCCAAGTGGATAATCTCTCTGTGATTTACGTTTCATGCTACATGAAGAGGCGTACTGACCGGTTTGGATACAAGGGAGAGAGAGTGACATTTGGATGGATATAGTTGCACATCCCTTCGAACAAATTGACATGCCTTCGGTGATGTACGACGGACTGGGTTAGGCGTTGTTTTGATGGAAGTGTGCTGTCTCTTGCCAAATCTAGGACATGTTAAACTGGAGATGATCGGTGACTGAATGACGCCTTGCTCGCACTGTAACCTAACGATGATGTCTGTGAGCTGTTTAGATGTAGCCATATTCTATAGGAAAAATGTATTTTGAATAGTCACGACATACAGAATGGGTTTGGCGGTTTTCCATTTCAAGATCAGCCACACGTTTGATACTACTCCAGCATCCAAGCTGTCGTGCAACTGCTGTAAGTAGACGCTAGAACTGATAGAGACCCCGCGTAACTGACACTGCATTTAAAACTATCTATTTCCGATGATGACAGTTTCAGTTCTAATCTAAACGGTGAGGTTTGTTTACGATTGACACCACCAACCTCCTCAACACTGCTACGGAGTTGAACAAGCGGTAATGTGTACTGGCACCTAGAGCATCAACACTGACATTATGAACTCACTTGGGGAATTCGTACATTGTGGGTGCTTTTACTGATGTAATGTTTCCCAATATGACTAAAATGAAAGCAAATGGTTGATATCACGGTAAATTACAACATTCTCTAGCCATATGATCTGTCCCTATGCTTCGTGGACGCTACGCAGAGGGCGTTGTTATGTGTGTTCATATTCCGTGTTCGTAGTGTGGTTAGTTATAAAAAAGTAGCTAGTATATTCAAAAGCAATCCACTATCACTCGAACCTGTCTATGTCAGATCGTCCTCAAGTGTGATCGTCGTCTGACGATAATTTCCCTTTGATACAAAACCAAATAACGCAAGATGTCAGCAGCAGCAGCTAGTCACTTGTTTCCCAGTGTAAATAAGTTCGGGTTCCTTGTCACTTGATCACTTGGGTGTAGCATGAATGTCTGGTAGGCTGAACAACATATCCTAAGAAGGTTGGTAATCAGAAACTCAACACAGAAGTTCAACACTTCGTATGCTAAAATTGTGGGTGAGCCATTTTCATACATTTGGCTGAACAACAGGGTTTGCACCATTATTTTGAAAAGAGCTCGATACCATACATTGGCCAGTTGGTCGTATTCACATGTAGCTAATAAACCGAATTTGAAAAGCTAACCATGTAAAACTAATCACAAAGTCGATTGTATTAAAATAACGCTGACTGTTACTTCAAAAATGAGACAGATTGAGATGGTTATCACGCGACTGTCTGCGAATAACAGGTCGGAAGAAGTGAGCAAAAGAACAGCCGTATCGATTTATCTTGAGACCGCCTGTGAGATAAGCATGCTGGCGGGCCGATGGACATCACGTTTTAGTTTGAAGCCGCGTACTGGATACCTTCTTCTGGTCAGCCTTAGGTTACAGACCTCTATGTTACTCCCTAGGCATCAACCACCAGGGTGGCCGGAGTTATTCAGACCGAATGCATTAACTGACGTTGCGATAGCATAGGCCCTCTAGTGTTGCATGACATACAAAAGCCATATTTGTGTTCGCCGCTGTTTACGTTTCGTAAAAATCGCACATTTCTGTCTGCTATGGACGTCCAGTTTTCTCCAGAATGATTTTACCGGGTATATGCACTTTATAAGAATTGAAGACGTTCATCTACCCTTTATTTGAAACCCAACTTTGAAAAGTCAGGGCTTCGGCTGGATTCGAACCAGCGACAGACACAGCATGTCTAAACGCGGCAAGCGTGGCTTCGTAACTCAGCTGGTATAGCGCTTGCCGCGTTTAGGCATGCTGTGTCTGTCGCTGGTTCGAATCCAGTTGGGTCTCATCTAAAATCATAAATCTGCCACAATACTCATTTGATCATCTACCTTATTTTTATATTTGCTGATGCTTCAGCCAAGTAAGAGGTATGTCCACAAAATATCTTTTTGATACAACGAAAAAGAATTCAGAGATGTCAAGATTTGAGCAAGAATTGATACCAGGAAGAAGTTATCTTTACTTCATGTTGTTACTTCGGTTGGCATAACCGGTTTGCATTTTTAGCTCTCAGTATATTTTTTATTTTACAGGTATGTCATGTTCCAAGAATCTTCCTTCAGGTTGTCACAGCTGCAGCCGTTATGGCCGTACGAATAATTTGTTGCCCAATCATGTGTGTCACTGAAGTAATCGTCATGAAGGATGATCACTGTTTTTAGGATCAACATTTTCTAGTTTTTCTAATCTCATCTCATTTTGCACACGTCCGTAAAGTAGTAGACAATCCTCTTCTTTCTGCACTTCTGTATTTCATCATTGCGTTACTTCTTTCGTTCGCCTTATTGCACTAACCATTGACTTCTCACTGGCCTTGAAACAACTGACTACATACAGCTACTACGTCTGTCGTTTTTATTAAGTCGAACAGTCTTCAGGTTTCCCAACAATGACACGTAGATTCGGCTTGAATCGACCTGGTGGAAAACAAATTCAAATTGCCGCGTTGTGAGCCAACAAGGATGGTACAAGGGTTATTTAGTCCGAAAATCAATACGTGGGTTATGCGTTTCAACAGAACCACCAACAAAAACACTCATCTGCGTACGACACTGGTCTCAGAAAGTCACGGTTGCCAGAACGCCAATACTCAATTCCTTTATGCAGCAAGAACCACTTCATGCGATACTGCACTCCCGTGTTCCTTCTTGTGTTTTTCCTGCGGTCATTTCGATTTTATACTCTTGCCCCGCTACTGAATAGTAGTTATGTGAGTAGTATAGTGAGATCACTCGTACTCATTACAGTCGTAACCAAAAAGAGAGCTTCTCGCTATCAGCCTTTGACATATGTGCATATTCCTTATATGGTGTTGATGCCACAGCAGCCTCGGGTGAACGGTTAGTAACGGAAATACATGTGGTGAGAAAGGTCACAGATTTGTGCGCTCCCGTAGTTGTTCGTAAAGCCTAATGACGTCTTTTTTGATGGGTCACGCCTTGAAGCTTATTCAATGTCTCACATTACAAGGAGCGGCGAGGGCCGAACCAAATATAGCGTCTGGCAGGATAAAAATAGACAGCAGATATTTTGGAGCGTTCTGTACACGTGGAGAGCCATTATTAAGCAGCTACCTTCACAACGGTTCTTACTCACTCCGTTCACACTCGGCCCCCATTGAATCGAACTGGAAGTGAAATGTTATCGCAACTATCCAACAGATTTTAGCTGGAACATTTTATGACAACACCTCCCAAATTCTTCAACTTATCAATCCCCTAACTTGCGATGTAGGATGGCAGTGCTCACCAAACTTCTTAAACACAACGTCAACACCTCCATTTTAATTGACCGTCGGTGCCTCAACAGTAGCAAGTGAACCCGGTATTTACTATGTATGATATAGGTTTAGCAAATCGTTAATAAACCAACTAATCTTACACTGTTTGTCAACGCTACAAACATCGTTCAGTAAGTTTAATGATTTTCAACGTTTCAGCCTAACTGTAAGGTAATTTAGTCCAGGTAACCTGAACAATGTTCACGAACGACAGTGGCCAGAGTTCAAATCCTGACTGCGGCTATTATATGCACTACTGACGAGTTGTAAAAAGAGATGGTCTCGAGTCTAATGTTCCTCTTTGAAAACAACTGACTGGAAAGTCTACGTGTTTTCGGAATCTGCGATCACTTGTGAGTGATGTTCACTTTGGTCATCCCAAGTCCCTCACTGTATGTTTGTAGAATTATTATTCGACCTATTCCACTACAAAGCCGCCTACTTGCTGACGGTCAGTGTGACGGTTAAGTAAGGTTTGGAAATATCTGTTGAATGTCTTTTGAGATAAATCATGGCTCTTGCTTTCGCAACTTCGGAGTGTTCTATTCTCTCTTTTTCCCCTTCTAATCTTCCGTTCTGTCCTTCACATCACTCGTTTTGGAACACACCACGCTACAGACGAACTCACGCACCGAATTTTCATTTGACGCTATTACAGACTCTCTTGATACAACCATTCTTGTTAATGTGTGAAATGAATTTTCGACCAAGGAGTCTAGTTTCTTAGCAGAACTCGACCTGGAGGAAGGAAGTATTACAGTCTCTAGCCACAGTCTTCATATTAGCATCGATTTCCGGCTAATAACACATTTGTCTGACGAAGAGCTTTATCTTCTCTTGATACTTCATTCACCCTTACTCGTATAATTCAACACCAGTGTCTTGGACAAACTGGTATGGCAAAACGACATCTCGGTACTGTGTGGACCACCAATTTTCACGAAACTGACGAAATGAACACGTCTGAAATAGGGAGTAATGCTTCTGACAACAGCTGTTTCAGAGGTGGTCACACCATGGTTTAGGGAGATGACCTTTCATTATAACTTGGTTTCTGTAGTGTTTGAAGAATTTTTCGCTATTTTAGGTAGTGTGAGGGTGGAACTGTGTGTAAAACTTCTAAATTGCAGATGGAAAGATGAAGGTGAATCGATTCTAACCTGACCGGAAAACAGTGGTTACCGAGATTACATTAACGGGATGAGCATGTAGAGAAAACGTCAAGATTTCATCAGAGGTTGTTATAGAAGGGGAGAGATCTTCGTTTGTATGTTCCTGTCTCTGTGTTGGCTGGCTGTTTTAGATCAGTTTTACTGATAAAACAGCGGTAATCGACAAAAGTTCTCAATAAAAACTTTTTTGATGTGCCCTTTTTCCGCAATGTTAATTGCCTTCGTAATCTGCAATGGTATAAGGACACATTTCGTAGCAAAACGGGTGTACATATTTACTAGAGAAATTCCTCTTACTGAACTACTGATAAAGGACGTAGCTTGTGGATCGTCGAGATTATCCTCAAAGTTCCGGCAGATTAGTTTGGTACGCCAACAGGCAAACCTAAAATGTATCACCTCACACATGTCCACATTCTTCGACACCGACCAACTCTATGTTCAGCATGATCAGAGCATATTTGAGCTACGGTACACTTCTAAATTTGTGTAATGGGAATCGTATGTAGATGACATACATGAAATAATCGATTCCGGATACAACAGTAGTAAATCGTGAGAATGAAATTGTACGTGTGTGGACAACACGGTTAAAAAAAGCGTGATGATTTCAGGTGCCCTCTCTCCCGGTTGACTTAAAATAACAACTAGGAAAGAAGACAAATGCTTTTTGAAAGTAGCAAAGTCGGAATACTCCTCTTCCGGATATGAGCTGAATGAACCGGTGAAGTTGCCGATGCCCACACATGCACCGCATAGAGATTTGCTACAGGTGTCTCATACGTCTGTTATGGCAAAAAGTTGGTACAGGATAGCCAGAATGAATTGGGTTGTGGGGCGCAATACGTTGTGTTATGGTATGTTAAATGAAGTAATCTGGATAACAGAACGGAAATTTACCCTGTTGAAGTGGTTTGATTGAACAAGTTGGAAACTAACCCAGCACTTTCCAATCATTCGAATTGACACGTTAAAATCACCATTATGGCACAAATATATTCGTCCATGCATACTCACCAGTTAACCACTTGACTTCGTCATCCAAGCATTCACGCTAATTACTTATCTGGCATATATTCGATAATTCAGCGCAGTTTGACGTTGGTAATCTTTTGCTTTGCAGTTCAAGGGATAACGCGAAGTTTAAAATTAGCTATACTTTTATGATCATTGCTCAACACAACGCCTATCAGTTGACTCCCGACAGGAACAGTGGTTCCAAGCTTGTCAACAACGCCAATGTCCATGACATCCACACACAGCGCTCGCATGGCTCTTGGTCACGGACAAAGCCCCAACAAATATACAGGTTACGTCACATTACCTTATACGACGAATCATACCGAATGACCATGCAATGCCATGTACCAAGCCATAACAACACTACAGATCTGCATCAGTACACCATTGATGTACTGCTTTGTCAGCGAATTGCCCACTATTCTCCCTTGTCTGGGTTTAACATTGTCTCCTCCAATCAAATCCACGCTGTTCACCATCGACCACAGAATTCATCCTGTTCTAGTATCAGACTTATTTCTTGACACAAATTTCCCACTTGTTCTTAGTGGACAAGTTATGCTTCCAATATTACTTGAATGAATATGGGCATTCCACATTCGCATATGCCATTCCAATAAATTCCCCCAATTGATTAAGAATGTTCAGAAAGCGAAGCACATGCGGAGTATGGTCGCCGGTTCCAACTCTGGTCTTTCGTGAGATGAGTCATTTTGGTGCGCGCCAGAAACTGACGGTGTCCGTATGTTTGGACTGTGATGGCGACGTGGACGCTTGTTCACTTATCCCCGTTTCCTGTTTAGTCTATCATTTAGGGTGGATACTTTTGGCGCCAATTTTAGATTGAGAGGGCAACTACATTGATCATTAACATGTGGGCTCCTAGTGAACTGCAGTTGATTGTGCATGCTGGCATTGATTAATTCTTACATGGTCAGAAGTCACTTCAATCACAATGTTGAAATAGTTGGAACATTCGCCATATAATGTTTAATGTGTTTGGTATGTTAATGAATCGCTGGAAAATGTCGAAATTGTTTGTAGAAGGTGCATCTTCGTTCTGCTCTACACGATTGTATTTTTTGGTAAAGATACCGAACTGATTATCTGAAAACGCATGGTGTATATTTCTAACTTTAACATGAACCCGGTGCTTGTAATTTGTCTCTGATAATCTATCTCAATGAGTACATGTTTTGATCGTTTTTTTGAGGTGAATGTACAGCCCTGTAGTTTGTTCATTTCGTTCTCGTTTACTTGGACATCCAACTGGTGAAGAAGGAATATTACTTTGAACCTTCGTACTTCGTGAAACCCGATTTTTGCCACTGTCGTTGTAATGTTTTTGGGACCAGTAGGATTGTTCTGTTTACCACACCACCACAGCTGCCATAATTTGATTCACAAACCACAGTGATAAACCTGACTCTGATCGAACAAGCTCAATACACGGTTCGCGGCATCCGATTCGGATTAGCCTGTCACAGTGACCGAAGCCAAAGGACGCCTGCGCTTAGCCATCACTGCAATTGGCTTGCGCTACACCAATTGCAGTTTTATCAACACACCACATATCCAGTAAGAAAAACCCGAAGGAATAAGACTGGGAGGTGTGCCAGTGGGGCCTTTGTGTCCAGCCGCCGGCCAATGCTGGTTAACCACTTGATTGGCTAATAAGGAAAGGAAATTTATCTCTCGGAAACTAAACAGAGAGGCTGCAATGACGAGATCTACACTGAGAAGAAAGATTTTTGAAGTGTAATACAAGAAGCGTTGCAGTATAGGGGTGCAGGTTAGTGCATCCCAGAGAAGATAAGGATGAAAAGCAAAGTTCTCATTGGACTATGAAAAGCCAGGCAGACCATTCATCATACATTACATCAACAAAGCCGGAGAAAAGAATGGGTAGAAGACCACAGACACTCAGGTTTCTGAAAAGAAGAGCGGATTAATTGTCAATGACCACGATGTTGGCCGATGCAGTCATTAACAGAAGTAGAATGAATATACCGATATGACCTACCTGAGCCTAGCGTACTCGTCATCTCTTCACCGACGGGGTACTATGAGTACGTTGGTGACCTACTAGCCCCAAACGGTCAGCGCATTCGCGGCCGCACATATCGCAACGCCATATAGTCACGTCACTGCGACCTATGGCACCGATGGTTCCTTTGCGTACCGCACGCTTCCGCTCGCGACCACGCAATAGTTGCTCGTTGAACTTTCGGACGCCCGCCCGAGCCGTATTCCTCCAAGCCGTCCGGTTCATCGCCATATCTTCCCAACATCTAAAATCAATGTTACAACGTGAAAGACTTACCTGCACAACATCCTGGTACCTCCGCTTTTGACCACCGGGATTTCGCTTACCTGACTTCACTTGTCCCTTTGAACAAGGGTACGATAATGGCGTCCTTGAAGTCTTGCGGCATCACCTCGTGCTCCCAAATGGAGTGATCCAGCTGGAGCAAAGCGCGTTCCAACGCTGTAATGTCCACAGACAGGCACGTTGGTGCGTTCACCTTGTGCAAGTAGGTCATGTTTCCTTGTTTCTCAAAACTACACTTCAACCTAGGGCTTAACTAGAATATATCACCCAAACACGTTGCTTTCAAATTCAGTCGTGTAAACTGGTGGCTATGTTAGACTGAGTGCCTAGACGTTTGAAAGGTCAACAAAATGTGCGTATCACGTCGAATAGTAACCTGAGACTGCATGTTCTCGACAGGCTTCAGGAAATGGAACAAGTGATGTTGGGTTGCCAAGGATTTTAAACCTTCACCAGTGGAGTTAAAGTAAGAATATCAGACTGTCCAGGTAGTAGAAAACTTAGAGGAGAGAAGTAGCTTTATCGTCTCAGTCGATCAGTTTGACATTAATATGAGTAAGATTGTACTTCTGAATATAACCGGAATGACAGATATCGAGTCACACCTAGGTCAAGCCTTCCGGATCACCTGAAATTGGCTAATAACGGTAATAGAATGGAAGCCCGGTTAAACTCAGCTAACAGTATGTGAACCGAAACAGTAATTATAAACCACAGTGATTAACGATATAAATCTACTGGCCATCGGTATGGCTTGGCCCCTGACTGGTAGGCACGGTTCAAAAGAAACAATTCACACCAGTGCAATGCATTCCATTGTGGTCGGTATAGGTAGTCCGTGAGACTCACTGAATACTCGGCACTCCTGCGTTGTGACGTGGACGGTACCGGCGATTGTCAGAACACAATAACACATGATTAAGCGTTGTATATACAATTGCTAAGTAAAGCCATCTCCACTGGATAACACGTCGCCGGAAGTGCACCAAAGCTCGTTTCTTCACAACATCGCCGTGCTGCCATCAGAATTGCAGCTTGTAGTGTGCTTTGTTTAGAATCAGTATTTGATTTAAGAAGCTGACATGTTGATCGATTTTTCTAGAGTGACTGGTCTTCGCCCACGTCTTGATAAACAGAATGGGAATACCACAACGTTTCGAGCAAGTTGTAATACTCTACGTTTCAACCACCTCGGGTGGCCTTCCTCAGGAGTGTTGTAATCGATTAAAATACTCCTGAGGAAGGCCACCCGAGGTGGTTGAAACGTAGAGTATTACAACTTGCTCGAAACGTTGTGTTATTCCCAATCTGTTTATCAATAACATGTTAAACACCACGCCCAAACTATTCAACTTCATTCGCCCACTTCCTTTTTTACACCTAATAGAATGTGCCTCGAAATACAACGCGTTGTATCGTATTCTGTCAAAACTTCAGACGTTTTGAGATTAGGCAAAGTGAGGATGAATGGTCATACTACTGATCAGCAGTGGAGAGAAGTGTTGTAGTAAACTAGAGTAAAATACAAGACGAAACAACAAAGTGCACTCTAGTAAGAAGGTGTATTTTCCATGCATGAATGTGGCATTGACAACTGTAGCGTCCCGGGCTTATTGTTATGTACAAATCAGTGTTTGTGTTCGAAGTGCTGCTGAAGGAACGGGCCCCGTGTATCGATTTTCTCAGTAAACACTCCTTGGGTCACACGCTTCCGTGGATTAAAACAAGCATCTTAAGTTATCCATTTGGACATGATGAAAAGAAGGCATACTCGAAGTTGTTTTCAATAGCCTTCCGCAAGATTAGGCTGTCATATCGATTATTGAGCGTGACTGACCTAGAACATACCCTGTGCGGTACGTTTCGGGTTTTTCTTCACATTCATGTCAGACTGAGTGTGTTGTGAGTGAAGAGAACCTCTAGTCTACAATCCCGTTTACGGTGAACAGTTCGATGAAGGATTCGGCTATAAAAATGTAGCACTCTGAATTAGGGACTTCGAATAACCCTAGAATTCGTGCTCAATTTGAAACCGCCCACACAAGTAACAATAAGCAGAAGACCTCATATTTGTTGCAGTAAGCAGCTCTTTTTTCACGACGCTGGAAGTCGCATTTATAGATGTACAACAGTATTAAAGAAATCACAATCTGTCATTGGCTAATCGTATTGGTACATGCAAAGCCACAAACCGTGAGCCGATTGGCGCAATACAGAACAAATAACTTGACAACTAACGGGAGGTATAACAGTGAGGCTTTTCGTATTTTAACGTGGCGTTTGGACGGGTGCCTTACCAGATTTTGTACTGTGTCGGGGTTTGGATAAGCGGCGAATGAAATAGATTTTCACCACAGAAGGCCGTCATCTAATTTGAGTATGCTCCCATTTGTAGAATCCGAAATACTCTGCCAGCCTGCCGGTTTCGGTCTCAGCAGCCTGTGCTGACAGTTCATGGACAAACAAATAAAGTCACTTCCTCTATATTGTTCCGATATTTGCGCACGATGTTAAAAACACTGGGCTCTAAGCTTATCATGAACAGACGTCCGGTCACGCCAAACGTGCGTGGTCGTTCGGTTGACCTATGAAGCACAGATTTTCCAAAAACGCAGGCAACCATCGAAACACACCGAACATATCCACATTAGTTACCAGGTATAGACACCACGTCGCATAACACGTTGACATTACATCACCCAGATGCTTACGACGGAAATTCGTTGGACAGTCACTTTATTTGGTTATTTGCTCGGCTGTGCTTTGGAATTAGAGTGAATTCGAACCGCCTATGTTATACCTCATCGTATTAAAACCCGAATGTGTAGGACCTCCGACTACACTTGGTACTTACTTGCCACCGTTTTGTGGTATAGTGCACCACTTTGTCAGAGATCTACTGTCCCAGTTATCAGAGGGTCATGCAAGCTCGATGCCAACAAGCCGTCAGAAAGAAAAGAATAACTTGGTGGTCTTGTCAGCAGATGACGCCGTCCGCAAAGATCACATGGGATACTGTTAAGAGAACTTGATAGTTACAATTGGTGGTTGGTCAACAATGTTTTGCGGCCAATTGACCAGCGGTTCATTTGGGACTTTTCTCCACTCCTCACAAACCACTCATAGATATTAACAACTAACATAGCACTGACCAATATGGTCACCTTACGAGAACAGGGACTTTATAGTACAAAGAAATCAAGGTTTTCTAAAAGAATGATAGACTTTCCCGCTTTCAATTAAGGTAGATGAATCATAAATGTGATGTAAAAACGGAAAATGAAATACCCAAATTTACAACATTCAATCTCTAATTCCTCTTTGGTTTCTGTAAGAAATTGTTCCGAAGTTATCGTAGTATCGATCAAGTCAATCAAACTAATCGATTCAAAACGCGTATCGTACACAAAAATAGAATTTCACACCCTCAGTCTGGCCGCAGTTTGTTTATGAACGAAAGTGTACCGGTCACGTGATAGTGTCCAGTTGTTAATATTAATCATTCTACATTTGGATTGTATAACTAGTGAAGTGCTATCACAGTATACGGATAACTTGTCCATTTTGGTTTATAAGTGAATTATCCATTTGGATACAGTCTGATCCAGCTGCACCTATTAGGTCATACAATTTCAACGGTTATCTTCAAAGTACACACCAGTTTTACCAATATTTCCTCCACATTTACACTAGCTTTCTATCACTGTTTGTGTAGCCAGCCTTGTTTGCGGAAATTTGTTTACTTGACCACCATCGGCAGACATCAAATCCCTTTATTTCGACTTTCTACGCAAACGCTGGTTTGTTTCCACATTCACTCACCATCCCTGTCATTCTGACGCTGCTGTTTGTCGTTAGCCCCAAATTGCACTTAACTACTCATCATCAGATGATGGGAGAGGTTTGGGCCAACAGTGTTTTGTTTAGTATCGATGATGAAAAGAGTGCAGACTTTACAGATTATCCCCAAAAACTGTTTCTTGCCACAGCAGCCCATGATTTGATGCACACGTGGTTAGCTTCCCATCCAGAAAATGGGGCACGGCAAACGTCCTCCGTAACCACGTGCCTATAGTCTGTTTGGGCTTGCAGACAGCTTGGCACGATAATTTAGGGGATTAAATCACCTGACCAGTTGTGAGCAAGGGACGGTAAAAGAAACGGGACAAGCAGCGAACAGAGATTACTGTCGACGTGGGAATGTGAGGGTGGGGGGTATTGGACATTGTATCAATGGGACATGCGTTATCTGTGCCGTTTCCATTTGCAAATGTCTAAGACACACCTTGGATATTCGATGACCGGACATGGTTGCGAACACTAAGGTACCACGGCGATCGGACAAGGACGGGATTGAAGTCATATTGATGCTCAGTTGGCTCAATTAGCCAGGTCACATCCGTAAGATTTGAAACGACGGAAATTCAGAGCAACTGCCATAGAACTAAGTGAGAGTAGGTAATCGAAACCCCAGTCGTCATAATCTGAGATAGCAGAATGTTATCCAAATAAGTCATTCGCGTTGTAGCACTGATCCTACATGTTGGGAAGATTCAGCGTTGAACCGGACGATCTGGAGAAGTATGATCCAGACGGGCGTCGGCAAGTTCAGTGAGTAACCGTTAGTGCATTATGTTGCATTATATTTCCAATATTTTTCTTTGCAGTTTCGATCTAACCACTGCAGTGTGTCTCTCCATTTACTTCTCGAGAGGTTAGGGCTTCGGTTCCATGCTAACCGGCACTGGCCGGCTGGACACAGAAGCCTCTCTCACACAATTCACGTCTTATTCCTTCGAATTTACACTGGATACGTGGTACCTGAATGGAGCCACAAGTAGTGCAACGCAGTCCACATGTGGTGATGGTTAAGAGCACGCGTCCTTTGGCTCCGGTCACTGTGACAAGTTAATTCGAAAAAGATACCGCCAACTTTGGGTGGGTAGTAAAACATAGTCATGCGGGTGTGTAGGAGCCTATTCAACCGTTGATCAAATTAGTCAATCTTCGAGACGCATTTTTGCACTGGTTCAGAACGATTGTCGCTTATCGTGGTTTTCGAAGTCTGACAACTCTAGTTAGTCCTACAATACAGCCCTTTATCGGCTCCATTACTCCGGTATAGGAAATCTTCCACTTTTTTCGTTCACCGACCACCTCAGAAATTACCGTTTTATTGCTAAAGTGAACGTTCCTCTAATCAGATTGTTACCTTGCTAGTGGTGATGTGCCACAACACCACTGCTCTTCATTCTTTTCGTGCTCGAGACCGCACAGTCTGTCAATTTTCTGTTGTTGTTGTTGTTGTTGTTGTTGTTGTCGTCGTCGTTGTTGTTGTTGTGCTGAAGACACTGGAATTTGCGTGTATTGGATAACGTGACTAAAAGTACCAAGCTACAGAGTGATTTAGACATTACACCACTGGTCTCCTGTTTAGCACGATTAAATGTAAGATGATGTGTCTCCGTCATTTAGGCTGTACAGACTGCTTACTTGGGGGTGATAAACTGGGCACAAATATACGCCAGCGCGAACTGGGCACCACTAGTCCAAGCAACATTAGCCTGCCTCCCAACAATACTTCAATGACCATGCGAATCAACCCAGTACTTGGATTACTGATCACGCTGTTTCAATGGTTTCACGATTATATTCAGTTCGTTGGCGCATCTCTGTCTATAACAAAATATCCTCTGGTAATCTCTTGCTAGCACGATCATGTGTAAAGTGACGCGCCTCTGTCATTTGGACTAAACAAACTACTTATTGGGAATCAAAAACCCGACTACCGCTATACGCCTGTCAACGTCATTGGTGAACTGAACGTAGCAGGCATACACCGAGGCATGCGTACAAAACACACAAGCGAGAAAAAACACAGTTGTGACCGGGTTCTTTAAAGCAACCACACGATTATTGGTCACTACGTATGCCCACCAGGTCCAGCAGCTTGTGTGGTGTTCGTTTTGGTCCTCCAGTAAGCACGTTTTATCGAAATCAGAGTGGATGGGATTACCAACCTGATTTATGAGCGGAGGTACCAAGGTACTCTGCCTCTCACGACGTTTTAAGTACCACAAGAAACGTTTCGGGTTTGAGGAAATGGCTTCAGCTTGCTCCCTTTCCTATCATAATCTGCCACCCCTGAGAAACTGCTTCAAAAACATTAAACTATCGTGTAATCTTCGGGCGTAATAGTCTGAAGAACGTCGACATCTGCTCTCCCAGCAATCTACCGACTCCAGATCACCTTCCTACCCATTCGGGTAATCCGTAAGAACGTTTGGATGACGCGTTCAACGGTTGAGAGGGGATGTAAGGTGTAGGAGAAGTCAAGTGGTGGTATCAAGAACGGTGTATTCACTATACGACAGATTGAATCTCAATAATGTTTTAATGCGAATCAATATATATGAGACTAAAATAACTTCCTTGACTTTGATTGGCTTGCGTCCTGTCACTCGTTCTTATTGGTTGGCACCGTCCACATCCTTCGATGTTTTTTAAAATAACTGGGGATCTTCCGGTTTCTCAATACGAATTCATGTTCCCGATTGTTCTCGATTAGGCTAGAACTATTATCCAGTGTCGAAGTGGATCCTTTACGCAAGTGCACCCTGTATCTTCGCAGTAGTCCTTGATTAATACTTAGTACTTCGCACGATCGTTCGCCTGCTCCTCTAACAACTGTTCCTTTTTGCCAGGTGTTTGTTCCTGCCCCAAGTGGTTGTATCCAAACTGAATCACCTTCTGTCAGTTGTGGTAATTCCCGCGACCCTCTGTCGTATATCAGTGCTTCCCTTTCCATGCGTTTTTTCAAACGTTGTCGTGTTACCGTCCATAGGGTTTGATGTGGATCTAAAGCGTTTTCAACCAAAGGTATCCTGGTTTTCGTTCGTCGCCCGAAAAGTCTTTGTACGGGACTCAGTTCTATATCGGCAAACGGTGTGTTTCTGTGCTCTAGCAGGGCCAAGTACGGATCTTCTTTGGCTGCAAGGCATTTCTTCATTATTTTCTTTGCTTCTTTGACGGCTGATTCTGCTTTTCCATTAGACTGACTGTGATAAGGACTGGAAATCTCGTGTGCAAAACGCCATTTATTAGCGAAGTCTGCAAATTGATGAGATGCGAACTGTGGACCACCATCTGATCTGACGCGTTCTGGAATCCCGTATCGTGCGAACTGACTTTTCAGTTTGTTGATCACTTCTTCCGATGAGGTTGTGTTAAGCTTTTCGACTTCGAAGAAATCGCTGCAGTTTGCGCTTTTTCCATACGTGCAATACTTCTTATCGCTTGACTTGTGCTATGCAGTCATTGCTCACCATCTGTCTTCTTACTCGCTTTCATCGCTGGCCCTTGCTGATAATTCATCCAGCCACACACATTGTCCCCTTTATACTAATTCATTTTTCCTCATGTGACTAAGATAGCGGGGCTGCTATATCAGTCGCATGGGCGTTATTGGTTGACTCGTAGTTGGATTCCTGTGTACAAACCTAGTTGACTTAGTTTTGAGTGGCTGTGTCAAGCGCCTACTTCGATCTCAACGACGTGAGATACTCCTGAATCTGAATCAGAAAACTCGAACGCCACCCACAGTTGCTCACAAGTATAATACAGTTGCAGCTTTCCTCGGTCTCTAGAAAAATGACAACACAAATCGAGGGTGGGTTCTTCTATCGCAGTATACGCGATACTTAGTTTATCACTCCTTGTGATGTCTGTAGTGACTGTAACTCACAACTTAACTTTGCAGTATCTTTGTTTAAGTGAATACGCAATTGTGATTACATTACGATTTTTATTGGCCCACTTACTATTGCTAGTGCTACATTGCAGAAACTGGCCCACGGCTTGAGCCAAGCACGGTTGGGATTAGCATTGAGTACTTCAGTTTACAGCAGTGATCCAAAAGCCTGAGTGTTAGGGACAACCAGTTATACAATCACGTGATCATGTGATGCCCCTCCCACACGATAGTATCTGCGTCCTTCCTACGAATAAACTGCATAGCGGCTATTCTGAATTCGTCCGAGCAGACCAAGTTTATCACCGAGTTACCCGTGGTGTGTGCACACAAGAGCACCAACTGAGAGGGCCTGTTAACCTGACCGATCTTAGGATTCCTGAAATCGTCGAAACGGCGGTCGTGAAAAGTTATCTATGCATTGCGTCAAAGAAAACATGAAATAATTTCTCTCACCTCAGATGTGAATCGGCCGAGTGTTCAAGTAGACGAGCGGATATTGGGTCGGAATCGAACAGACAGTCTTGCGGCTACACGTCCACGCAATCACGCGGCCTAACCTATGCCGGACAAGCCACGGAACACACCAATCGATCACGCGCTTACTGATTCGTCAGCTGTTTATTGACCGTTGGCCTTTGGTTATTCATCTCTTATATGCCTGTACCGTCGAACCAATCAATACACTTGGTATTTGGTGACTTACCGGCACTGAACAACTAGAATTACGCAGCTGTGCAATTTCCTCACAAGATGACCGAAAGTGAACGGCCCAGTAAAACAGGTGAGTGCAGGTGACAGTGGAACGGGTTGTAATCGCTGGGTTTAAGGAATGTGCAGATAGCTGTAAACAGGATCAACTTCGGACAGTCACTCCGGAACGTTTGCTTTAGCGAAAATACGGATTTACGGCGGGGAACAAGATGCACCTCTCGCAAACAAACTCAAGATTCATAAGCGACTTATCAGCGTAAGAAATATACCAAACAGATGACAGCAAACGGTTCAGTCATCTACCTGGGTATCTTGCACCACAGCTACGAGTGTCCTGTCCCACGTGATGTATTTGTACGATTCCGTCTACCAATCACTGTGTCCCACTAGTATGGACTATCACTGAAATGATGCGGAGACTTGTCTACCACTAGTCCAGCCGGACTACAGCTGAAGTGGATATGACGCAACAATTTGACGGTGGAATAGCTCACAACGTTCTTGAAACTGCGACAGAAGATGCAGTACCACCTCATCAGAACCTCAGTGAACTAATGAAGCATATCTTGAAAACGTTCAGTTTGTCTGTCGGAAATGTCGATTCGAAACAACGGAATTTCAAAAGCACTTAGTGACGGATCCTCGTCGGACTTAATATTTGACATCTTCTGGGTCGAGGATGCCAGATAGAATGCTGCCTGGAAAACTGCGGTGTGCAGTAATTGGCTACCGTGTCGGGAAATTCGGAATGGCAATGGTCTCAACAGCACTAACCAATCTCGGAAAACAACACTTTTTCTAAAGGGCCCTAAAGTATTTACATTAACAATTGATAGTGGGGACAGACACGCTGTTTTAATTAACCTGTTCGTTGTTACGTTCCATGACTTTCATTTAGGTAGTTCGATTGTTCATATCCGACGTGTTCAAACAACTTGTGTTAACAGACTCAGTGGAACAGCTGGTCGCTGTTTTGACTGGTTGACGCCGATCGATCAGTTTTGCTTGTACGTGAGCCCTTATTGGCTGGGCTTTCTTCAGTCAGGAAACTGCTCCAATCCAATCTCATTACACAGGGTGTTACAGAGGAAACTGGATACGACTAAGCAAGTGAAATTTACCAATTCCATTTAACTCGACACTTCTCTAGAAACACTATTTGATGAGACCACGTAAATTCCGACCATTGAGTTTGACTGGCAGTCGTCAAATGTATTATTCGGTACCAATACAAGAAATGGTTGATGCTGATGATGTTGATGACTGCACACTCTATGTAGACGCCATAAATAGGCGCTGTGGGTGCTTAAAGCTACACAGCATGTTTGATGGCTAGTTTAAAAGCTCAGGGTTCGCCTGTCGGTTCCAGTCAATCCTTAATACACATTTCCTGACGTGCACTTCAAGCTAGCGCCAGAACAACTATGGTAAAATGTCATAGCTCTGTCATTTCCAAACAAGATGCAGCTATGCTGGAACAATCGCCTTCTGCCAAGTTTCTTAGTTCCGTAGGCGCGCTACCTCTTTCAGTTTAGACTAGAAACACTAAAGCAGTGTCTAGGCCGATCGTATAAGGTCAGTTTGCAGCTTGCTTGTATCTCCTAGAATATCAATGCTACCGACAACGTTGCTACAAGAAGCACAAATTTGCAAACGCGGTCTAAGAGAACATAATAAAGTGTTCGGTAGGTCACAAAAACAAAACAAGCCAACTACTGGACAAACCAATGTTCAGCAGAGGGAAAAATTATATAAATCCAAAGTATTCACAAGTACATGCAACGACACTGTGGGCACAAGATGCGAGTACCCAGCGGTTGGTGTCAGTAGTGACCGAGTCTTACTTTAGCAGGAACCTGCGCCAAATTTCATAACGATTCCACGTCACGCCTGTTATTCAATGGGATTGCCAGAAATGGAAAAAAACGAAATGTGCGGACAAACATGCTTCCGGTGGCAGTCTACAATTATTTAGGAAAGTTGACTGTATGATCGCATTGGGAAGTGTATGAACGAAAGACAGTTGTCATCTCAGTGATTGTAGAAAACTGGACCTTTTACATCGGATGAAATAAAAAGCTACAGCTCACAAAGGAGCAAGTCAGTAACTTCTGCAGCCGGATACAGCTGCGGACACCTCCAAGCGTAGCATTTCTACTTTCGGTACGTTTACAACTGACTGGCCACCCAAGGTACCTGTACGCAGAGGTGTCTGCAAATATTTTGTTTTGCTCAAATATGACAGATAATCTTGTACACTGAGGTGCGGAGTCCTCGTTTTGTCTGAAACATACACTGCTCTACGTTGTACTTCCAGCTATTTTCCAACTGAACTGGCTTCAGGAGAGTGGTACGATTTAAAGAATAAATTATTCAGCACAGGCGATACCCATTGTACTGGTGAGAAAGGATAATGGGACGGTGTAGCTGTGCGCCGATTTCTCCCCGTGACTCGAAGGTACTCTAGAGATACACCAATATCGGTTACTGTTAACACAGTTTCCGCTCCCGACGCCGAATAGAAACACATGCCTCGCAAAAGTGGACTCAGCGGATGTTTATTTTCAGGTTGCTATCCTAGCGGACCCTAAAAATCTCTTTACTATCAAGACAGACGTATAACTCTTCCGACACAACCAGTGCAAATCCCGCATCTGGAGCTTTCTGGCAGGTTACTGACTCAGTGCTGACAGAAGTCTCAAGTACTGCAGCTTACCTCGGTGGTTTCATTATCACGGACCGCGAGCTGGACCGGCGGACATAAGAGTTAGTTGTAGTTCTTACCCTAATCTAACAGTATAGGTCCGTATGTAAACAGGTAACGACAATTTCATAATGAAAGGCATCAAATATCTCGGGTTTACAATTAACAAAGACGGCTGGTGACTAGACCCGGTCACCACAGTAGAATCTCAATAGATGCCTGGCCCGTCCGACATTTCTACCTTGCTTTAGGTTCTCAAGGTGACAAGCCATCACACTACATATTTATGTGCTTCACACGGTCAAAGTTACCCCTACCATCCACTTACGACAGGCCACCTGAGTGATAATATGCTTTCAGTCTGATTAGATTTATGCTGACCTCAAATTCACCGTTGTCTCACTCTGACCCACTCGTGGGAGTGAACGTTACATCAAAAGCTTCTACCTACTGCAATGGCGCCTACGCATTTCTAGGATGACTGTGAGAGAACCGTTATGTATGCTGTCATATCAGTCACTCTAACCGAGGATAACTACGGCCAAATAGGAGAAGGTGACTCTGTCAGTCGCCTTTGCACTGGAGATGTTTCTCCATATGAGTGGAAATTCCTGATGTCGATCGTTCACAAGCTATCACTGACGATTTTCGATTAAATAAGAGATATCCGATCAGCATTGCCAAGCGTTTATACCGATAAACGACAAGTCTCTTTAAGTATACGTTAAGATTCCAGCATCGGTTAATTGGCAGGTTCTGACGAGCGGATGCCTCTGCCTGTTTGATCGATTTAAAAGTCTGAGGTTCAGAAAGCGCCCATTGCTGTTATCAGTGTCGAACCGGAGAGAGAGAGCTCACTCTCAGGGACGCCATCTGTCCATTATTAGTGACATCCGAAACGGTCCAAAAGACAAGGCGAAAAACGACTACGTTCCAGAAGAACTTGGCCTTCGTAAGCGCGACATGGTCCCGAAGTAAATTAAATGATAAATTAAGATAGCACTTCTGCCTCGGAGAAGTGCCTCTGATCACAAACTACTTTGTCATGTATTTAGACTTAGCGGTAATGCTAAAGGAATTATCTTGGTGCGTGGTCAGTCGTTTCCGTACGGAACCCCCGAGAACCGGCCCTATAAAAGCATTGACACGAATTCATCCGCACCTTTCCAAAATGGGTGTTGAATCACAGCACCGTAATAGATACTGCTCCATATGCCAGGTAGCCCCAAAATCATCAACCAGATGCACGTTAAAATGTAAGTCAGTGGTGCAGCAAACGATGTATCGTCTACAATTATATTTTATGAGTCTTGTCGTTGGGTAGACTCACGTGATTGTTTTTATTTGTCCCTGTTCTTATCATTGTGGTTAATTAATTGTGTCGTTGTTTATTACTGAGTTCACCAAATTGGCTGGAAATAGTCTTGCTGACTCACATCAACACAAAATGTACGACTCATTCAGTCGCTTCGAAATGCCAAAGTTTTCGGTTACGAACCATGAGATTCAATCACTTTCGACAGCGCAAAACAGAAGTGCATTCACCCGATCCGCTGCTCGCCGTATCGCCCCCAATTAGACGGTCAAGCGTAATATTTGGTGGACGTCTTTAAAGAACCCACCCCGATGACTGAACGGACAGGTCAGCACAGGGCATCTTCAGAACCTTCCTGGCACGCTAACACCCAAAGCCCAATGAAAGCACCTCAATAATTAAGTCACCCGCGGACAGCACGTTATATCGAAACCTGATGACACTGTTAAACACCATACTATCATACAAGAAAATATAACCGATGAGAAGCGTAACATTGAAACGAAGATGACAGAAACTATGGGACGCGACCCAGCGTAGCTGACTGATGACAAGTGGCTTACTTTGTAAACTGCAACCAGAACCGTCGAGCTTGAACAACAAGAGTTATTTGAAAGCACTGGAGTGGAGTGTTTCGTGTGTTGTCAAGCAGATCCACCCAAAGTCTAGAAACACAAATTTCATGATTCAGGCGACAACGGAAATCTTGTGTCAACCGTCAGGAACGACTGTTCAAACTATCACGAACCACGTAGACATATCTATTCAGCCAACCGAAATGCTCAGGACCCTGCCACCATATCGGAAGACCAGTCATCAGGGGTTCCATTTAAGATGATATAGTTGAACACGCGGCTGTTTTATTGTAAACCAAGAACGTTACACGGATGTCGCCTACTCATATAATCGACACCGACGCTAGCTGCCCCAACAGAACCGCCCAGGACAAACACTCATTTGCACATAACAATAACAACAGTTGCAGTGCGAAATCAATGAATGTAAAACACCATTTCTTGCTAGAGTGTTCCCCAATGTTCTCTCCTGTATTTTATGGGTAATCACAACTGACACATCTTTAAAGAAACGATTTGGCGTGCAATCACATTCTCGTGTGATACTTCTCCCGCACGTCGTGATCACCGAGACGTTTTCACAAGTTGATGGCGTATCAACTCCATGCCTCAGAAGTATGGGTATTTCGTTCATACACAATGAGATTGTATCGGTGTGATCCCGCCTGTCGTCTCGATGAAGTCTCTGCCAGAGTGTCTGATCCCAGTCATCAAGCAGTGTGTTAGTGAGTTTGCACACTTGTTTACTAACGCAGGTGACCAATAAGGATTCTGTAGATGGATGGAACACACGATAGACTTACAACCAGGTGAGGAGTGCAGACTGGTGTACCGCAGAATTCCATTCAAGTTGATTCCAGAGGTGGAAAAGCAGTTGAAGGAGATGCTGGAAAAAGGGATCATTCAAAGGACAAGCAGCCCATTTTCGTCACCGGTCGTGTTGACGAGGAAGGCGGATGGAACCTGTCGGTTTTGCGTCGACTTTAGAGAGCTGAACCGAGTGACGATCAGGGACGCGTTCCCGATGCCTCAGATGGAAGAGATCTTTGCGCACCTGCACGAGGCTAGAGTACTATCTCTCATTGATTTGCGTTCCCGTTATTGGCAGCTACCAATGGTAAGAAAAGACAGAGCGAAGACTGCGTTCTGCGAAAACGGACAGCAGTATGAGTTTCTTAGGACGCCGTTTGGTCTGTGCAATGCCCCAAAGACCTTCAGACGTCTCCTGCTTCACATTCTGGAGGGTCAGGAAGGAGTAATTGTATA
>QNGE01000375.1:106756-160590 GCA_008508345.1 Paragonimus westermani
AAGCCAATTGCAGTGATGGCTAAGCACAGGCGTCCTTTGGCTTCGGCCACTGTGACAGGCTAATCCGAATCGGATGCCGCCAGCCGTGTGGTCTGTAACTAACCGATGTTAACCTATTTTCGATAACTGTGGGTTAACCCTCTTCCATCCTAAGTGGCAGGTTTGATTGAGAATTCTGGATCTGGACGTCCGCGGTATGCATGCGATACTAACGAACTTCCTAAACCACTGTACCGAGCTTCACTCAACCCTATTGAGGTTATTGCTTTTCTTTACTGTGTCACATTGGAGTCCACAAGAATCTCTCATTCGAATAATCTAAGGAAACATGTAAGTTAACTCAGATTTGGGCTATCTAGTAGGGATGTCACAAGTATATTGCTTTGTGTTGCCAGTTCATCCAATTTGTCCATGATTTGACTGCATCATACTATGCTCCATTCATTAGTGTTCATAAATAGTATACCAAGGAGACAGTTAATGGTAATTCACAGCATCCGGGACATTAAAATTCACATGAGTGAAATCACGTTTTATTTACCACTTCATTCTAACGGTGAGCTGTTCCAATGGAGAGAGTAATCTTAGGGTAGAGCCAATATAATACATCATGTAACTGACTCACTGTGGTTGCAAGTGAATTTTTTTACTCGCCTCAAGTGATCTGATTCAAAGAAAAACTTCAATGACCAAAACACTTGAATAGTATCATCGACGAGGAATAACAGTGGTTGAGTACAGAAACACAGAAAGCTAGTTATCATTGGATTGCATAAAAATATCAAAAAACTAACGACAGAAAGTAACTCTCGGTCTTTGAGTAGCTTGCCTGATAGGGTTTCCAAACACAGCCTTCTCTTATAACATACAACCGCTTGGCGACCTCAGACATGCATATCTGAACGATCATGTCAGCATAGACCTCGTTGCGAAACGTTTACCGTAGCACATATTGGCGACCACAGATTTCCAGACAGTCGTTTGTAGACAATGTGCCACCGCTACGTGTCTACCGATCGGAACAGCACCGAAAGTTCAACGGAAAAGGTACGGTCAGTACAGGTTGAGGCATCCAATTTCAGCGACTGTTGAAAAGCTTACAGTGTTTTTAAAGTTGCACACAGAATTTTATCGTTCGGTAATAAATGTATGCATAAGTTTGTACATGCCAAACAGGAATAATGAATACAATTTGGTAAGTGTCGAAACAGATATATTGCGACTTCGTCCAAAATTATGGGGACATACTGAGGAAAGTTACCAGTGTGTAAATGGACATATTTGCACAAAAGTATACAAATTTCCACGTATCGGGGTTCATATGCACACACTTATAGATAGTTTATCGAACGCATACAAGTCTTCATATGTAATTAAACAGGAATGATCTTTCATAAGAAGACAATTGTGCGAACAGCTGTTTTCGGTCATTCTCATTGGACTTTTAAAAATGAATATGGTACGTGCATTTTACATATGAAAAATTAGAGCAAGTCGAATGGGTCATTAAGATCATAGATGTGGGAGGGGATGACAGTCTACTGGAGGGTGTTGGGAGTGTTGGTGAACGTGTTACACGGTTACTCGTGCCGGTCGTAAGAAATGCAGTCGTCGGTGTCAAGTGGTTGACTTGCTCTAATTTTTCATACATAAAACGCATGAAACCTATGTAATTGTAAAAACCCGATGAGAATTACCGGAAACAGCTGTTCGCGCAGCTGACTTCTTATGATCTTTTACAGTTTACTGTGGTTAAGTAGTTTTTTATACGGCTGGCAGGACGACACATCCCCTTCCGTTTGCTCTAATACCACAGGTCAGAAACCTGTCAAATGGGTGAGCTCTTCGCGACGCAAGCGCCAAGGGTAGGCAGGACCACTGGTATCTGACCATCTCACATCCTTTAATCAATCGGTTTGCTTATTGCCACCTATAAAAGTACCCGTAATTCGGAACAAACTGACATTGCTTCCACATCTCCTTGTCTTCTGTTTGTAACATGTTGACGCAAATCATGGGCTCGTGCTCAGTGACTACTTGGTATTCTGCCGATTTCCACTATTACAGTTGGCGGCATTCGATCCGGATTGGCCTGTCACAGTAACCAAAGCGAAAGGACGCGCGTGCTTAATCATCACCGCAAGTGGTTCAGCGTAACCCACTTGCGGCTCCACTCACATATCACATGCCCATTATAAACCCGAAGGAATAAGACCGGCAGGTGTGTGTGTGTGAGGTCTTCGTGTCCAGCCGGCCAGATATTACGCACATGCACACACCTGAAACACTGTCACTTAGGAACAACGGATATTACCTGGATGAGCTAAAATTGTATTCTTGTCAATATGCAATAATTCAGTTTTGCAAACGGCTGTTTTCGGTAATTCTCAATACGTTTTTACAATCACATAGGGTAAGTGCGAGTTATGTGTGAAAACTAACAAATCATGTAGGTCATGAGAAATGACAGAAGTGATGTGGATCACAATCTATTGGAGGGGATGGAAGTGTCGGTGAATGTGTTAGTGTCAAACGCGCCTGTAATGAGACATGCATTCATCGGCAACAAGTGGTTCACACTTGCTCCGGTTTCAAGTGGCTGTGGAATAATTGGTCAGGGAAGGTGGAATGTTTTTACGAATTGCTTTTGGATACACAAGCAGGGGTTGTGTAGTCTGATGGCAATAGCCTCTGTCGTTGCTAACATTCGCACTCTGACAGCTGTGCAGTAGGTTTGACGAACCTACATTCGGATTTATTTGATGATCAATGTCAATTAAAGGGGAACCGGTTGCACTGGCAATGGATCTTCTCGAACCGTTGCGGAGACATTTCGGTAGGGGGTTCACAAATCCTCTCCGATAGCCACATTTCGATTCTCCCAATACCACGGGCTTGACAGCCACAAGTAGTAGAGTGGATACAGAAAGACGAAGAGAACTTGGGCAGACTATCCTTGAGACGTGACACCAGCAACGGGCGGGTATCGAACAGTACGATAAGTTTTTCTGTGAGGCAGGCACTCTCGATCGCGTTTGAAATTCTACAGTCAATTGTTTCACTGTTAACCTTATCCTTGTGTGTGCAACAATTACTCCAGTCCCCTTGTGTACAAAAGAGTCCGCTTCCTAAATGTTTTTCAGATTGTGAAAGTTTTCTATCGAAGGATTTAAAACAGGGAGCCGTAAAAAGTCTAATTACATGCTTGAAAGAGGAGTTGTTGATATCAAGGCTGGTTCGATATTCAGCTCAACGCCCCCTGACAATGTACAGAGCATAATAGTAAATAACTCTGAACGATCTATCATTTATTTCTATGCGTGTACATTTGGTTGACTTGAAATTGACCCACGGCACATAAAAGGTTTGTGAACTGTGTGCATACCAGAACGATCGAATTTCATATTCCGAAGGGGGACATCGTTAACGGGGAAAACATGTTCTCGCCCAATTTACACGTCAGACTTTCAGTCAGGGACTCGGGGTGGAGTTTCACAGCTACCCCCTTCCACGGTATAAACGACAGAAAAGTGCCGGGAGTTATCGCTGCTCTGACAGACCGGTTCAGTCAGTTTCACTTCTGCTGACAAATACCTTCTCTTCAAGCCAAGACAACTGGTCAACTTTGACAGTTTTAACGCCCCCATTCTTCGTAAAAAGATCAACAAACTATTCTGACGAACATCGTCTCAAGTCTGGGACTGAACTGGTGTTTCTAAAAAGCGCCTTTACAATCCTAACACAGAAGTTGACTTTAACTCGCCATTAGATTATACTACAGTTCGCCGGTTCCTTTTCATCCTCTCTGGTGACGATGAAATTGAATTTCACGGTCAAACTGGAAAGTGGGTTGGATTGAGTTATAGGACATGATTGAGCCTACTCGACTGGATCCTAGTAAATGGTCCCTTAGTTGTCGTCAGAATTAGCACTTCATTCAAAATCAGTCGACCGGGATATTCCCCAGCAAACAGTAGTTCTGAATTTTATCGAGAACCCCTTCTTCTAAGTCATTGTAAGCACTCGGATACCGTTATGTGCGCTGATGGTATGAGCGCACAACTCGATCGTCTTACTCCAGACGAAAAGTGATTGGGTGGTATGTTCAGTGTCCGAGCTTTACCCACTGAAAATGATGATTGACCATCAGAAATATAAGTATCCCACAGACCTCTCATGTCCAGTTGCGCATTTCAGCAAAAACGACGACACCGCATCACGTGGGGATCACTCTGTTCAGCTGAACTACGGACACAACTTTATCGTATCGCCGTCAGCAATCGGTGGCGCCACTCCCGTAAAAAACTGTCGCTCATATTTGTAGTACTCATCATGACTCGAATTATGCTGTCGTTTGTTCTCTTATTCATTCAGGGATGATCACCTCAGAAACACAAGGTGCTCAGTTAGAAATTAAGCGACGAGGATACACGGAACGCCTATCAAAAGATACTGGCACGTAAACTGTTCACACAACAACATTGGGGTAAGTGGGAAAAATACCAACAAGTACACTTGTTACTACTGAAAAGGTCACTTCCAAAAGAATACTGCAGATATGACAGAATGGGATTTCTGAAACTTCAGAAGGACTCGTGGAAAAGTTTTGAATGATCACTTTTTGATTCCGATTACGTCAAAGAGGTGAAATGCAAACTTACCTAAGGTCCATGTAAGGGCCATGAGGGTTATTTTTCTGAGCTGACCATAGAGAAGAGAGTAGTTTGTCGGGAAACAACCGGATATTTTCTCTGACTCTAGGTGATACTGATCGTCGACGAGATGTTGGTAAGACTTCAGCTGGAAAAAAATGACGTACGCCTAAACAGGTGGTCGCGGCCACTTGACAGAAGGGCTAAACACTGAGGGACAAATCAGATGGCTTGAGCTAGCTCTTTCAGCTGTAGATGACGGAGTCTTGGTGACTGGTTATAAAATTCCCGGCTATCCCCCATGAGAAACGGAAACGGTTTTGGGGTTAAATTAATAATGCGGAAGAGCCTCAGATTCGGACCGTCTTTCCCCAGTGCTTTCTAAAATCTGTGGTGAGGAATGTTATCTGAACTGACCACTCGCCCAGTCCCATATAGGCGAGCGAAGATGTAGGCCATAACTGGAGCTTATCAACAATCATTTCCATTTTCAAGATATCACGACAACAAGTGACAAGTACAGATATAGTGGCGTCCTAGCTGGTCATGGGTCCCGTAATGCGGCAGCTTCTGAAACACAAAACAAACTAGACAAAAGAAGAACAGACAGGTGTATCGGTAAAAAGTTTACCAACAGATAGACAATGGAACATCAGCACTCATTTCCTCAGGAAAAGGTCGTAGTGCTTTTGAACTCAAGGACTGCGTTCGGTTTGTCTGCCTAACCTAGTTTTTTTGCAGACAACATGTAGACTGTGCTGAATCCGTGGAATTTTATTGCTGGTCTGTATGGTATGCACTTTCCACATTCAAATTGTAGTGCTGTTGCCAGATTTGTTTGGAACGGACCCTTGCTATTGCAGCCAGACCGCTGGAGATTGTCGATCACTTCATTTACCTGAAACTGCCTCCTTGTCAGTGTGTAGTATTAGTAATGAGATGTTCACGTTGTACATTCGCCACTCTTCGTCATTTATAGCGTCATGAATACGCCCGTTTATCCGTTAAAGGCAGAGTTCCTAATTTGTATGTGCACTCAGTTCTGCTTTATGAATAGCGGGCCTGGTTCGAGAGATGCACATAGACACTCGATATTCAATCGCCTTCGTTTCCACCAGTTAGATTGTATCAAATGGGCTGAGTGTGTACGCATCCGGGCAGTTCGTCGGTATTTGTTTGAGAAATGTGCAAATTCGAAACCGATAACCGAGATGCTGAAAATACACACTCTTCCCTTTTTGGGCAATATACTCTCTATACCGAACGTACGTCTGCCATAGCACATTGTTAAATGTGGTTGCTGCTGGTTGAAAGAAACACCAAGACAGCCAAACGATGACATGGTCACGTTGAGCAAGGCTAGAGGGTGTCGTCTACTCAATGGGGGAGCCCGCGATCATGCACACCGGCGGTTGGAAACACTGTCTGACAATGCATTTTGTTACAGTCCGTAACCAGCCTGCGTTTTCGACCTTGTTGACACTATCTTTTCATGAAACTGGATTGTTTTGTTTGGTCTCTTCCTTTCCTGTTTCTTCTCCATACATTCGTCATTACCCCGTTACTTCATGAGTCCTTATCAGGACTAACGGTGGCCCGAGCCGCTTAAAGTGGGAAATGATGATGATTCGCATGATTTGCCGTTCCTAGATCGCTGTCCTCGTACTGGCTTGGGCACGTCGTTGTGGTAACGCCCACATCGTTTACGCGCCATAGTTGCAATCACACACGCCGACATAGACATACCGTCATCTGACTTACTCCAGTGACCCTGAACGCATTATTGGGCGGCGCGCCAGGAGTAGCGAGCGCCTGTCTAGTCCGCACGCGTCAACACACAAGAGTTGCGTCTGTTTTCGCGGGTTCGACAGTCGACCCATAGTAACCTTGACCACAAAACGATGCCAACACTGGCGCTCTCCTGTGTCTCAAGGTCGGTGGCCAACAAAGAGGTCGTGTCGGCCAAGCGCACACAGTCTAGACGTGTTGTCTGTTTTCCGTGTTGTTGGCTTTCAACGGGTCAACGTCGCTTTGAGTGTGAAGTTACCGAAAACAATGCACTGCGATGCCTTGGCGGACAAACGTACATGCACGGGTGCGTCTGTGCACGCGTCCGTCTGCAGTCACTCACCATCCGATGACTGTTTTCCCCCGAATCTTGCCAATCAATCAATGGGAAGTTTCCACAGACAACGATGGTTGAGAAACGCGAAATGGGCAAATGGTGTGTGTAGAACCGACGGCAGCTTGGTAAATTCGGTAGCGCACAAAATTCGGCATAATATGACTTTCATATTTCTTGAGTAAACAATGCTTATCCACCCAAGTAGGAATGTTAGGAATTGGACATCAGTCAATCGATTGCAACCGTTGCATTCATATAGAGGTTTCAACCAACACCTTTCGAACAGAGGCAGTATACACGAGTTTCGATTCTGCCAGATTTCGTCAGTAGGACGTATCCTTTGAACACCGGCCACATTTCCTTGAGAGAACCGTGTTGGTCGCTACTCCGCGGACCTATGGGAACCAGACAGCCACGATCAATTATGGGTGGTATTCGGATTATATTAACCAGAATCCTTCACTACCTACCAGTAATCAAGTTACCTGTCAACAAGCTGAGTGATTTATATGATTTTACCGCGAATCGAAGTGCTATTCGTGGGACCGGAGTTAATAGGACATACTGTATCTCTTTTCGAGGCGATGGGGCAACATGAACACTACTCACAACGAAAGTGGTTGAGAGGGTTACAGCTGACAATTCATTCTGGTTTAATGTGAGGCTAAGGGTGCAATGGCCAACACGGTTGCCTCTTAAAAGTTTAGTCGGTTTCCAGATGTCGGTCGTGATGAGCATATGCGCTAGCTAGCTCTAGCTAGTATGAAACCCGAGTTTATCGCTTCTTTTCTGTGGGGTTTGGCTGGAACCAAATAGCTGTGATCAATTCTGAATGATGTTCAACCTATATCAAACAGAATCCCCTACCACTGGTCAATCTTGGTAATATTTTGGAACTCGTAACAAAATAAGCAACTTCACATAAGAAAGAAAACGAACCTATTTGCATATGCAACTTCTTCGAGCGAATATTTTCAGTGTTTTAGTTAGAAAAAAGTAGACAGCAATTTCTAAATCAGTGACCTTGAGATGGTTAGCCATGTGCGACGCGAGCTGAGAGATTAATGAAAAACCCACAACACAGTCGGTCGAAACTCGAAGTGATGTGTGAAATCGATGTGACCGATAACAACATTTGCCAAGCCTACACTTGGTCTTTGCTATTTTGATCGATCCGTTACTATCCGCTTGTGTTCCGTTTGATTGTTGGCTCGGTTCGTGCCGAACTTACTATTGACTGTTTCGGTTGGCCAGATGTGGTGGTTTGAAAAAGGACATGCAGCCAAAATCACTAAGCCGAAGTCACAGATGAATAGCAATGACTCCAGTGTGCATGCGTGTAAGTTTAGTGTGTCAACCAGACAAAGGCGAACAGTGAGGACAACTTCCCAACATACACTCGCCACCAGTTTCAACTTTCATGTCCCACTCACACTACACGACCAGCCGTAGAAGCGTTTTAAGAAAAAGTCCTGTCCTCCTCCATTGACAAGAGCATTCTGACTGTTCTAGGATAACTATGTGATATCCATCAAGGTAGAAGTGATGATCATCTCCGTCACCTCTGTTCTGGTGTTCCACACAGTGGACACATGAGGTGGCAACTTTGCGACGGTCGCTACCTTCTCACTACGCATCCTTCGTGGAACAAATACGATTGGGGGTGGAAAAGCAAACTGAGTACTCATAACCTATGTGGATGGGCCGACAACTTATCAAGCTCTACACAATTTCCACACTAATAACGTATTGTCTGAAGACGATTTGCGTATACGCAGACAACACCGTGATTCATCCACAAAGGTTTCTGTGGTCTGGCGAAGCGAGTGGCTATCCTAGATTGGTCAACCGGAAATGAAGGACTATCTGACAACTCAGAAAAACGAAACCCATCGGTATAGATGGATTGCCAACGGAAATGACAAGAATGATGCCTCTTACTGTTGCTTAACTCGATCCAATCTATTTGGATCAGAACAAATTTCTGCAGAAAGTCCAGGAGATGCATTTTTGCTTGGTTAATGATTTGGTTGAACTGCTCTACCGATTAACCCAGATATCAAAAAAGAAAATCTCTTTAATTCACCAATTTCACATCACTGAGTGAGCACCCATGCTACTGTTATCGTTTCTACGTCCACTGGATGCACAACGTATTGGTTTAATCAAAATTGTCTGTCAATGGTCGTTCTTTATATGGTTTGCTGATTTATGTGCTTAACTGTCAGCCGGACTGAAGTAAACCAGCCAAAACTGTGTGGTTACTTTTTTAAATTGTTTTGTGCCAAAGCGGGGGCGGAATTTCGTTTCATTTTATCAATGTGTGCTTCTCTCTTGCCAACACCCCCATGCTCACAAGTGAATTTGTAAATGTCCAATAAGACGAAACTGACAGTCCAGGTACGAACGGAATGGTGTGCACCGATAGTTGGAACAATGAGCCGATGCGAAACGGTAAGCCAATCACGCCATCCTACCAGGTGTTAACTTTAGCTGACATTGATCACGTGATCCACTCCTCATGATCCCAGGTACATACCAAATCGCGATCCAGTTTACGTGGCCGGAGTTCAATAACACGGTTGAGTTACTTTTTTCTCAACGTATTTTGCTCCGATAATGGAGTGTTGAGGTCGGTGCGATCCAGGCAGTGAACTCAAAGACAATGCACGTGAAGGGGAGGATCACACAATCACCTCCTATGAAACCGACCTATCCAGTTGGTCAAGACGGTAGAGTTTCCACACAAATAAGCAAAATGATATGAAGAATTTGAAGAGGGAAACTGGTCATATTGGACTGTAATGTCAGTGAGTGGGCTTGCTACTAAATCTTGAAGTCCTATTCGTTCTGTTAGGTCACTGCGACAAACCACAAGCTCTCTCAGGACGATAACGTTAGACCTCAAGGAATGGGGGTGGTCCAGCAATTACCGGTGAAACACGAAATTTTCCGCGTTTCTTGCTCAGTCTGTTCACTAGATCAAAACCCAACCATGCAAACCTGAGAGTACACATGCCCCAAAGTTAGTGATCACGTTAACTTCATAGAAGCATTCAAATCAGTTTAATCATAGTATCATCATCATTTATCACTTGAGTAATCGAAAGTACGACACGAGGGGTTGAGTTAGTCAAAGTGTCAGATGGTAAATTGGTATTGAATATAATGCTTATTTTGTGATAAACCTGATGTATGTTTCTATTATCAACATTTCCACCTTTTGTAGAGTGGATTTGACACTGTGTAGTTAACAGTAAAACGTTTGTGCATAGAAATAGGTCCTCTGTAAACACCTGAACTGTGAGATTTTGGTGCGTTAGCCATCTGGGCCACACGTATGGGTGCGGAATACAATGTGGCAACATTGTCTGTTCGTCGGCTGTAAGCACTACCTGGTGAAAATAGATGACAAAACCAGGTAGCCCTCTCTGCGAGACGCTCGGTTTGTATTGTGTTCATGCTCTGAACAAGATTGATGCCCGTCGCGTTATGTAGCTTTTTGAGGCACTTGTATTTCGAAACTTATAGACCGTGTTCGCAGTAACCTGTGTATGAAGGTTTGAATTGCAATTCGATAGACTAAATCAAATTAGGTGGCCTTGGGGAATTCCCAAGCCCACCTGAGACGTACGAATGATGAAATTGAATTGGAAGCCTTGAAAGCAAACTTTTATTTTGGTAGGGTCTATCAGTGGTGTGTCAATGTTGGAACTTGTAGGTGAGTCACGTTCACAAGCCTTTTGTGTCGGCCATTGCCCCGCTGCTCTCACAAGAGATTGTCCTCATATATGGAGATAAAAACGTGGATGATTCTGAGTTGGGTTCAAGTTACTGACCATCTCAAAAAACGATAGCGTAACTTATATAACAGATTCTAACTGGTCACTGTATAATGTGGACCCACAATCAAGCGTAGTCAACGGTATAGCCGGACTTACTGATTCGAATGTCCGCATTTTAATCAGTCACCTGTAAATAGTGTTACGTTTAATCTCCTTGCTTGTGATGTACTCTTCCAAGGCTGATTGATGACTACTGAACCGTTTCACACCGATAATTGCATTTCGTAAGAGCCATTCGTTATCGATCTTTCGTTGTTCTTCCCATCAGTTCTGAATTTACGGGACATTGCCAGATCATCGATACTGTTTTGAATACAGAGATAAAGTTATTGGAGACACATCAAGTATTGAAGATACGTGGAACGAGCTGAACATTCGTAGTCACCTACATAGGACTAAACTTTTAATAACAAACGTTAAAAAGCATGCAAGTTGGTCACCAAAATTTTACTAGTTATTACCTTGGTGGTATCAAACTAATGACCTCTATGTACAACCCAGACCAGAGAAGGTTACCAACAAAAAAATATTTCTGATTGTGTGCTTACAGATTGGTGTGCGTAGGAAGTCTGTTTTTTTCTCCTCCCGAGACGACCGGGTAATCTGAACACTATTCACACAAGATAGTGGTTGAGCGGTTGAAGGTGATTGTTTGTGATCTTACTGACGTTATGGTTAACAAGTGAGCCTCACAAACACGAAGGTCGGGCTGCTCTAATAAGAGCGAGACAATAATCTACTGCTTCCTTAAAAGTGTACTAACCGAATGTGAAGGCACCGATTGAAAGTGAGTGGGGGTAAAATCTGAGTTTGTCAACAGAGTGTTCGTAGCAAAGACAAGCAGGTCACTGAGTTTAACACGAAGTGAACATGGGTGGTCTCACCAAAATCGGGTTTCGCCTGCAGACTACTCTGCAGGCTTGTTGCAGCCATTGAATGTGCATTAAGCCCAATAAAATCTTCTACCTAGAGCGATTATTTACATTGGACCAATCCACAACGTACAGTGGACACCTGAGAATAGACACTGCCCTAGAGCACAGAATCCTCCACACACCACCACCAGTAGACCATAGTCGATCGAAAAATCTTGGCTACCTTACAAGCGTATTAAAAATCCAGGGTCACTTATTTGCCACAATGCTGTGTCAATGTTCGGTTGCAAAACTGTTACATGCTTATCACTTTCCGTAAGTTTCTATGTTGTTGTATGCTTTCACACATGTTATCGACCTTTGATGGGTAAACATGGAAGTGACCAACTATGATTTGAGTGCCTTTCAAAGGCAATCATATCCTTCGCATTCATAGACATTATATGTTTGACCGGTTTGATCGCTGAATGGAGCTAGTTTTCATCCTAGTCCGGAGTGGGTGTTATCGATTTCGTTCTACGCTTAACCACAGTTACATTCACATGTAAGTGAAATTAAAACCCAACCAATTTAGTACTAAAATAATTACCAAAAAACCGTTAAGTTGCAACGAGTCTGGAATCGGAGCTGTCTAGTTTCATGTTTAATCCGTGCCGCCTGAAAGATGCCAACTGCCGCTAGTCAATACTCGTCGAATAGATTAGGGAGCATGTCATGAAAGAAAGGGGATGCAACGTGTGTAGACCGAGCTGAGCAACCAACAACAAACCTCTCTCATGGGAATCACCAGAAAAACAAACCCAAGGACAGAAAACTGTAAGGCCGCGCAATATTCTGCTGACAGTTTTGCGTCCTTATGTCTTAGAATATACATTTTTTTCTGCCTAATTAATTGAAGTGATTAAAAAGACTTGGTAGTGAAAATTTAATGAAGAAAGTCAAAAAACTCGCAGTGACGGGACAAAAACCCGTTTGACATGCCTTCCTCTAGAGGAGACAAGCAGGATATACTTTTCTCGATCTATTTCACGAACCCATCGCAACATTTTATTGTGTTCCCGATAAATCTATCAGTGGGAGTTATTAATCTATTGCTCCAATCTGGCTGAATACAGTATACAACCTTACCGCAGACCCCAGTTTGGTTACACACACTGTTGGGCTGCGCTTATTCCACACTGATCAAACAAGCAGATTTCATGAAAACTGCGTCATCTTCTGTCAAATTCAATGCAATTTTGCTGACGCGCACAAACTGCACAAAAACCTGTCTGTGTTGAATATTGCTATAATTGAAACTACCTGATGACAAAGCCATCTGCTAAACAGTTTACGGGTTAGTTAATCACTGGTTGTTCACCCATTCATAACCTCTCGCTTATGCATACAAGCTAAATTCGTCGGTTCATCCGACTTCGAAAACGTAAAAATTACATCTTTAGAGTGAATGCCTCCGTATTCAAGATTTCCAGTCTCAACAGTTGACAGTGTGACCAGGAAAACCAGCCCATTCCTTCTAGTTTTGGTGTACAAGTTGGAACGCCATCAACCTGTACTGTGGAATTGACCACATAGTCCGACATGAAGTTTTGTTGTAACGCAGCACTCTGACTTCCGCATTTCAATTTACAGCCAATCGACTTCACTTCTATCAGTTGACATGCCCGCAGTTCGAGTGAACACATGGAGGTTACATGTAGAGACTAAGGGAACATATTCAACGAGTGTGTGATGAGTACTTATCAAAAGTCAGGTGAACAGCGTCCACCAACAGGTCTATGAGATTAACCAATAGTTTTGCTCGGCTAGTGTATGTCTGTAAAAAAGAGAACAAGCATGACTAAGGCGGAATAATTTACATTAGACATGCCTGTCGGATCTCTGTGGGTGGAACACTGTAGACCAAGAGTGTACGCGTCAGTAACCATACTTCAAATGTCCTCAATCTGGTTTGGACTGGGAATAATGGCTGGCAAACCTAAAACACATTCTGTGAAGAAGGGGACATTGCCTAACACATGTGTTACGCTGAAGTATGTTAAAGATGTTTTTGTTAATCATCTTGAATGGCCAGTTCATTTACACCGATAGTAGTAAATATAACCTAAACGAACAGTGATCGTTTGTAATTGGTCTGCTTGACAGTACAGACCTCCAACAACCTATCTCGTTTGTGAGCAATGATCAGTAATAGTTGTTTTTCTTGTCATATTAATTTAGTCACCCTCATCAGGAATGATATTTTGCCTAAACCTTGTGCTGATCACACTAGTGTGAATATCCTCCAATGTCCGGAGTTCAAATCCCGGCCGTGGCAAGGATATGCACTACTGACGAGCTCTAATGAGAGCGAAACTCGAGTCTAGTGCTTCTTTTCGAAAGAGGCTGGCTGCAAAGTCTATCTGAATGCGAACGCTGCGATCAAATGTGAGTGATGGTCAACTTAAAAAAAAGAGTTATAATTTTACGGTTAGTACGTTTACAGAAAAGTGACAACTTCAAACATACTCTTAAAGGTAGTCGTCCTAAAGTAACTGCTCACAAAGAATCTAGGTGCCTTCAGAGGAGAAAAATGTGGATACTGTTGTTTCCCGCCATAAATTGTGTAAGCTTACTAACTGTTTGACATTGTCACGCATCATGCGAGGCGCTCAGGCACCCCAATTACTTACTTGTACAGGACTAGATGTAAGCAAGAATAAATCAGGCACCAACAGGATGTATGTGATACTTGTTATGCTCAATCGAATCACCTGGATAGATGTATTGAGACTCGCTTGCATCGTCGAGTTGCAAGGATTTGTGAACAGTACAGGCGGAAAGCCGTATGCGGTACAATCCACACGCATACATCCGTAACAGTGTGTGATTGCAAACCAATACTCTGGTTTTGTGTATGAGAAATGAGTTTTTGTTCATAGGATGGACTGACCACGCCGTTTTGGCTTAAATTTGGGAATAATCTCGACAATAGTTTATTTACACTCATCAAGTATGGTCCGTGTTCAGTCTACAGATGTCTAACTTTTGACCTTTTGTGCACGTTTGGTCCACGATTTTCCAGAGCACGGCAACCTAGAACACAGTTGTACGATAGCATAATTGTTCTGTCTACATTCATACATCAGCCAAAAACAGAACTGGCTATGGTGATAAGTCTTGAGGGAGGTGAACATACAGTCGTTTTTTTGAAGGCGGAATTGTGTAGTGGATTTTGAAAGTTGAGAGTAGTGGTGAGTGATGTTCAGATTATAATAAATAAATCTGACTACTCATTAGTAATCAGAATATAAGGAATACAAGCAACAAACTTAGCGTAGCCCTAAGCAAGATCTATTTCGCAGCAAAACTGCGAGTCCAGTTTGATTCCATACCGACTTTGCGCCCTCAGTTGAAAGATACATTGCCTGTTCATGTTGCCTCTTACTGTGTATATCATTGTGTTTGTTTCTGTGGAACGAGCTATGTAGGCCGCACGACATGGCGACTATCCGAACACATTCGGGAGCATCATCCGGTGTGGCTAACTCGGGGCTTGTCAAAATCGTGCTCGTCTTCTATCGCTGCACACCTCATGGAGTCCAACCACTCAATCGATCTGAATGACTCATTTCGTCCGATCTATCGCGCACCGGGTTTACAATCAAAACATGTCAAAGAACGCTTACTGGCAGTCGCGGAAGCCATAGCCATCCGTTTACTCTCTCCCCCACTATGTATTCAAAAACGTTCCGTAAAAACACTGAATCTTCCATGGCCTGGTGTTCACGTCCGGACCGAACAGATTACGTGATCATGACCACTCTCTTACCAGTCATCAATAATTTTTACAGTCGACCCGATATTTTTGAAACTGATAATGAACCGTTCGATCCCTCACTGTACCTTTTCTCACACATGATTAATTCATATAAATGTGTTGTAATCAGCCTGGTGATGAATCACCTAAAACAAGCTTGTTTGCTACACGTTTCTCCTAATGTCTAAACCGGGTATTTTCACGCAACTTAAACAAGTCAAAAAGCCCACCGTACTCATTAGTAATCAGAAATTATCCAGTAAGTTTTAAAAGTCTGTCAGACTGGGTAACTGTTTGGAATTAACAGACTGAACACTGTTTCTAATCATGAAAATCAACAACCGGATCTTTGCTCACAAGTGATTATGACCGAACAGTTCGATACGATGATTCACCCATGTTAGTGGATAATGATGGCTAACACGCCGGCCACACACATACAAGAGGGCAAAGGTTCAGTTCATGGCAATTCCGGATAAATGTGCACAACTGACTAGACCTGACAAGACATGAACGGAATTGGGCACTTTCGTACATACATAACTGAACTGTCTTTAATTTGGTCAAGTTTAATGTAACTCGAACTAATCTATACCTTTTCCATTCATAGATGTCCTTGTAGCACCTCGGAGCGATCTGATATCAAATTCCTTCAACTCGATGTCTGTTTAAGATGACTGAAACTGTTTATCTCCAAACTCAACTAATACAGTGGGTCACTGGCTGGACAAGGAAGCATCAAATTGACGTCCAAACGGCGCTTGGGGAATTGCACTACTGGGTAATCTGATGGACTTAAAATAGCGCACGTTCACTGTGAATTGTTGAACATGATTACGTTAGTCAAAATGGTATGTGTGCATTGTTTTGATCAAATTCCTCTTCTTTATCGCCTCAGTATAATCTTGTCTTCGTGGTTCGGTGACGATTGTTGGTCGAACTACACTCAGAGGCATGCTAGTGTAAGCACTCGCACACTGTTATCCATCACCACTTCCATCCTGTATCTCAGTGCCTCACTGTGAATTACGCCGTCTGTACTCCTGTGAAGGTGTGGAGCAATTTCAGGGAGACCCCGTGAGGTAACGTAAACTGGTGGTAATTGAACTGCAGGTGACATCTAGAAGCACTGTGGTGTTATTCAAACAGTTCATAGCGGAAAAGGTGTAGCGCTTTATTGCAGCTGTTGGGGAATGGACCTTGAAACGCACTTCAACCATGGATCAGACAATGTAAGTTACATTATACATCTAATGACCTACCCTTCAGCATGTGACCTGTGTTGAATACCAGTCATTCATTTCATCAACGTCTCCCACTTGGCCCTGCATTATGACCTTCAGTCGTTTGTTCGGCTCAACACACATCCACTAAGCTCAGTATACTGACCAACACACGTTGCGCATGAACTTTTGTTCATCGATGTCGTTTCTCCTTATCATTAATTATCAAACGCAAAATGACATTGCATTTTAATTAATTACCCAGCTGTGTTCAGCGCTCAGGAATTGACGGTTAGTGAGACAAAACCACAATGGTTATGTAGGCTTGTGTGGAAATCTACAAGAATTGGATGTCGAGGAGTGAGTACACACGTGTAAAGGTGTGGCAAACGGAGAACGAGAGTGATGGCTGGTCAGAGACAGCTGAGCAGTACCGACTGGAATTCATCACCAGTTTTCTCACATAATTTACCCACTTTGGTTTATCAAACCGTTATTTAAATCTAACTTATATAGCTGTATTTTGCTGAAAATCAATACCCCCAAGTAAGCATATTTCATAGCGTGAATCGAAATAACACTTGTACCCTGCTACTGAATATATCGATTTGTTTTCAATTAACATCGCCTAACCAACGATAAAACACGAAACTAGAGGAAACTGTAACAATCATTTTGTGGCTTACAAACAGAATGTGGTGTAGCACCATACCGACCGGTAGTGATCAACGATCGTGTGGTGTCTCAGGAGATTTTGGGTGCAAACACGCACTTCCGCTGGCTTGTTCTGTGTACGTGAACCCAGTACTATTTCTCTCAGTTGTGCAACTTATTGCATGTGACTGATGATCGCATTTTCTTACTGCCTCTGATTCACGCTTCACATTCCAAGGGTGGCCCTAACGGTGACCAAAAGGAATGAAGACATTAACGATCTCAGTAGCTTTGTTGACCTAAATGTTGTTGAATTCCTTCCTGTACAGCAACGGAACTGCGTTCTTAACGGTCATACGACTAACAGAACGCAGCAAGGCTGGGAAGCAAACCATATAATCCTCAGCACTATGGAAAAACATAAGTAGTTGGTTCAAGGTTAGTTCGCTATCAGCCGTAGCAACCGTACGTAGGTGTGTCGGCAAATTTTCACTCTTGTGCCACACGTATGTGTATATAACTCGGACTCTTGTCGAAAATTAGAGTAGCTCACGAATAGCACATCAGTAAATTTACAAAGCATGTGAATAAGGGCAGAATAAGCTGAAATAACAAGAATTTTTAAGTAAAAGTTAATCTTTTACGGACGAGGACTCTACTTATCGCTACATGTTGTCATGTCTGTAAGCCCTTCCAACCGGCTTTGTGGATAGTTGTGGAGTCTCCGGTTAAAACCGCATTCAGACCCAGTGCAGCTGGGAATTCAGTGCATTCATAGGCCTTGACCAAGTCATCACCTGATCAGCCTACTCTTCCCTTCATGCCTCGGCAATTGTGTCCAAAAATGCGTGGCGTGGTAGACGCTCTGTTGTCATACGAAACACGATTCAGTCAGCGTAGCCTATGCAGTTTCAGTGTCTCGCTTATCGACCGCAAACTTACATGTATCCAAGATGCTTGCCGACGGTATATTTCGTTGCCTACGCAATCGGCTCGACTGACAAGTTGACCGATTCAGATAGCAGTGAACGAATAACAAAAGCTTATTTGCGTTTTCCCAAGAGGATTCACATAACAAAAATACACGCACGCACACACTGTGAATGGTACCTTAAATCGACAGTCCAATGTCTTTCAGACGCCACAAATGATCGTGGTTTGCCAGCAACCTTAACAATTGACGAGATGACAGGCTCAAGTGGTCTATCTACAACAAGGAAAATGCGGTCGTTGTTAACTCAATCGCGTGGAAAAACTGTAAACTTTGAAGGTGCAAAGCGCATACTACACAGACAGTGGTCTTCCGGTGAAATCAAACAAAGGCTGAACTCCGAAAAGCACATACCTTAGTGTTTTTTAAGGGGCACTGAAAACTAGTTCACTCATCATGCTCAGTTTGATTGCTCGGTCCCTTGTTCGGTATAATTCTATGATTTATCGCTTGTCCCATATTTATGTTGCTGTTTGTTAACTCAGTGGTTCCCTCTGATTTTCTGTCTATCTCTTGGTCCCCCGGGCTGATTCTAACAAGTCAACACACATCGCGTTTTGACCGTTTGTGAATATGCCTGATTTACCTGACTGACCCAAACCACTCATTTTCATTAAATGGCAGAAGCCACTTTCCGAGACCTTCGGAAACTCCGGGTGCTTTTTTAAAGTACCGTCTACCACTTAGGTGAAGGGATGTGAGGAGACCGGACAGTTCAATCGAACAACTTTTCAGTAAAGAATAATCGGGGTAACCGTCTACAAATTCACACGCTGCAATCAGAGTGGGCATACAATGATTAAGACGGATCGACATATTTGACTGAGACCTCTTTAAGATGGTCAAAGATTAGGGGAGCATGTTGGGCAATCGAATCGTCAGTCGTTTTTACGTCAAAGGAGACCACTATCTTTAACTGAGAAAGGGAGTGCAAACACTCCAGTTTCTGGCCCAAAACGAGGGTGTAATGAAGACATGCTAAGTCCTTTTGTGTTTTGCCCTCTATGTGTTTCAAAGTGGTGTTCTGGCACCGTTATGATGATAGAGACAACGGTTGGTAACCGGCAACCATGCAGCCTTCTTTATCAGTCTGAGTGAAAGGGTGGAATGTGGTCATTTCAAACAGTAATCTTGCAAGACCATCTTTGAAAACAGAGAGAGCTTTCTTAGGTCGCAAGAATTCTGACGGTGGACCTTCAGGAATGTTGGCAGCCAATGGAACAAAAAGAAAAGCGTGATTTGGGATCATTTCCATCCAAGGGGATTTGAGAGCGCGCGAACCAAAGAATGTGTCAAACCCTGGAGTACTATAAGCAATACTAAAAAGAATGCATCTTGGTCATACCAAAAGGAATTTAGGTCTATATTATCTGACACTTTCCTGCCCGGCACCTGGAGAAGCAATCGAATGAGGGCCATTACGCGCGTTTACATCATTTGATCAAGAATGAAAGACGAACTGAGAAAACCGAAACCCACTTGTTCGACGTGTGCATCATCTTCAAAATCATTGTGCAACCCACTGCTTCAGTCTTTGGCAATTCCAGTGACTTCATGGTGATCTGCAGACGTGGACTTCGCAGAAGAGATGGATGAACCAAAATTCTTCACCAAAATGCACGGTTGTACCACATTCTGTGGCGTTCTGATGCTAGGAAAACTAACATGAGAGTTTATCAATCAACATTTCCGACAGCTTTTCGGCCAGGATGGGTGTCCGGAAGACTCGGCGGAGGATAATAGCTACCAGTTTTCGCCAGGGCTTTACGCCGAAATTTTTCGAGGAAAGTGTGTCATTTACGTCAGATTTTTACCGTTCTCTCGTCAGTCAAAAAGCCAGGCAGAAAGAGTTGTGACCAACCTCGATTAGGCGTAACAGAAAGTCGAAGGAGAGGGTCCACACCAGAGATTTGGAGACCTTCCTTATACATCAGGCGGAGGACCACTGATGCATGTACTATGTTCGAAATCATTCTACCCATAGCATAATCGGTACCTGTCAGACATGAAGAAATGAGAGCAATTCCAAGAGCAAAACAACAAGAGATTAGGAACATTGCAGTTCGCGGAAACTGTACTGGCCAGAGATTATCGCATCGATATGATAAAGTGGGTACTAGGACAAATTATTCAGGTGTTTGGAAAGCTGATCTACATGGTTGTAACTGGCGTACAGACCTGGATGTGTCACGCAAAACAGCTGAAGTCAACGACTCAGTTGAACTGAGCACATTCGAAACAGCAGCTAATCTGGGGGTATACTATCGTGCACATATAACCCTCGGAGGAAACTGGACAGCTCGATACCGACGGAGATAGATTAATCCAGGCACATTCTATCCAGCTGAAACATTGAGAGGATCGTAGGCAAAAATAAGTTCGTCCCTCTCAAATCAACCTTAGATTTCAGCCATAAGAAAATCGATCTCAGATAAGAGATGCTAGGAAGGACAAATCTTGGCAGCACATTTGTAATCTAAAGTCAGAATTTGTCCACAATGCTTTCAAACGTGGTTACACATACGAAAACATTGATTGGATGTGGGTCATCTAGTGAATTTACGCGGACTATGTTATCGATCAAGGGTGGCTGGCCAACCAGTTCTTACCCAAGGTATCTTGTAGTGTGCAAACAAAACATCCCCTGAAGTCAGCAAGCCAAACGAGCTAAATCTCTCGGTACCTTCGGTTGGGAATTTCGGAACTTGAGGATCCAAGAATTTGGACAGTGAGAATATGCACGGAGCAGCCAAACTTTGTTTGCGTTTTTGCAGACAAAACAATGCTGATGTTTGGTACGGCGGTGAAGAATCGTCAAGATGGTGTGAAAACCTTCGATCGAAATGAAAGGCATTACGACCAAAAGTAATACTGAATTCATATAGGCGGTCGGTGGTGAGTATACACAGGAAAACGCGGAGCAAACAGACGACTACGCGTGGTTGCACCCTGGAATCTTAAATACCGAGCGATCAGTGTAACTAATCCCTTGCAGACTGGCGAGATTTTTCCATTATGCGTGCTTCAGAAACTTCGCGTAAGCATTATCTGTCTCTGTTACCTCAGGTGAACCCATCGTAGTAAGAATATTCTCGAATAAAGGGATAACTCTATTGTTTGCTATGAACATTCAGAGATGGTTGTGAGGGCCGAACAATGCCGTAGGATAGCATTGTCAGTGGACCAGGCTAACACTACAGTGATTTTCGTAGATGTGGTCGGAAGTTACCAACACAAGAACCCTAGGACCTGCAGCAACAGGTTGCAACACAAAGGTTGATCGTAAAGGCATGAAAGGTAGGAAACAACCGAATGGTGACCTATACAGAAACGAAATACAAGAGAACAGAAGACGGAGAATAAAACCGCCGTCAGCAGAAACTCTTCTGGTTTTTGTCCATAGCAGAGTGAAATTGCTTATTTGCGGCAAACAACATGGTGTCGCCTGGACAGTGACAGCCAAAAGCTCAGCAGCACTCTTTGAAGGACGGATGTTACAATGGTCAACTTTCTAGTCGTTTTTACTACTCACAATGTCGAAATCTTCCCTGATGTGAACATTCCAAGAAGTATTTGACATGTATTCACTAGCCACTGTTCGTAAGCCAGTCGTGCGGGTTCTGTCATGAAGTTTAAGTGAGCATTGCTTGTGTAGCTCATTAGTTTCACTCACAAGTCTACGCTGAATCAAGCTAACACTTAGATAGTAATCACATTCTACATCTTTCAAGTAATCGAACTTGGGTCATGCAAACATACCATCCAGTTCTTAGCATGCTTGCTTCGACAACTGCTCTTTAGTCGTGCTCACGCACTTAGGAGGTGGACACTGGGACAATGGAGAAGGTGCATCTCAAGGGCATTGGGAGTGATCATAAAAATCATTTGAATTTGGATCAAGCGGTTTGACTGCATGAAGGTTATTGGAATTGGGTGTCCTAAACAGACAACCAGTAGAGTGAACCACCCGCCCTTCAGGATACTGTTGTAACCGGATCTAGTCTATAAACACGTTAGTTGACTGTAACGGATAACAGAAACACAGCTAACTGCACGGCGGACAACGGAACAATGCATAACGAACATTGAACAACGGAAGACAGGAGTATATGCGACTAATACGGAACTGTCCAGCCAACCCAAACATTCAGGTCTAAAGCATGGAGGCATGAAGAATACTGGTCTTCAAACAGACCTTTACTACGCCACTCAGTCTGAAAACAATATGGTCACAAACTCGTTCATATTTATAGGGTTTGTGCCCAGCAAGAAAGTAACGTCAAAAAAACGGACTAATCAGGAGTACAAGCAAAACAACAAGTCATCAATCAGGAGAGGAGAGCATAGACGGGTTATTAAAATCTAGCAACCGATCATCGACAACGTCCGTCAAAAGCACAGAACCAGATTTCCACGCGCAATGTAAAATTTAGTTAAACCACTAATTTTCAGGCCTTTCGCACGACATATTAAATGTTTTTCGGGGGGGGGGAATTGGAGACTTCTGGAGCGTATAAAAACACCAGAAGTGTCAGGTTCATCTGCTTCTCAGTCAACACTGGACAAACTGAGTCAGTTGCTGTAAGTATAATGGGACAGTGGCTGGGTAACAGGGGTATGTGATTCAAGCCTCCAAGATGCCTTCAAGATTTATACGAAGGCAAGGCTGAACTTAACTAGGAGGCGTTGTACATGAGATAACGGCACAAAGTCAGGTTAGGTTTAGTGAAATCTTGTGATTTATCTAATGAAAGGCCTGTGGTCTGCAAATTACAGAATCAAACATCTATTAGAGAGCTCGTGTAGCCTGCTGGTCACGGCAATATCCATTCCTACGAGTATCAGGTGAGCCCCGGAAGAACCAGAGTGATGAGCTGATATTACTTTACCAGAGTGGCTTCACAGTGTAGTAGTATAGGATATCGTAACTTCATATGTTACCTTGAACCTCCGAACAAGCGCTCGCTTCCTGCAAGAATATAACGTCAGATGTCATCTTGCCAGGGTATAGATAAAGTAATATTTCGGTTAGTTGCATTCACTTGTGCCTTTTTTATGATTGTGTTTGTTCGTTTTTGCTACCATCCAAAAATGCACAATTGAATGTGATCGGCAATGACCATCAAACAAACTAAAACTGTTTCCTTTCATGCCCGGCATATGAGTCACTTATCAAATCAATTGATATTTATAGCTATGTTGTTCACAAGGCAAAACATGAGGAGTTTAGATGTGACCTCGATTATGCCTTTAGAACGGCTTGCGACCGTGTCTTTGTAAACCATATGAATAAACTGATCAAAAGTATGTCAACGTGAGTTAGTAGATTGTTTAACACATCTAGTGGCAACATTTGTAAGTGAAGTCATTTGCTACCTTTTGTAGAAGTACTCACCAGTATGCTTATTGTTAATACGCCATTTGTAAACAGGGAAGTTTTTGTCCCTTCCTCCTCCTTCTCGTTCTCTTCACTAGCATTGGTGTTGTCCTGTTGAATGTGTGCATGTGGACGTGTGTGCCTCTGCACAGCTTTTAAATGATTCATCGTTAATTGCGCGTCAGTGCAACTTTGCCCTTGTCTATGTCTAAGTGGGTTTGTCATGTGACCCTCCTAGTTGGGCTAGTCAGCTTTGGCCTACCTACTCGTGTGTGTTGACATTGTACAGCCTACTGTCTCGCCGTACGGTCGTATCTGCTTGTTGTTGGTCAACTTTTCTGGCGTGCATTAGTTCTCCTTGCAACAATAATATACTGTTGTTTCACCGTACATGTCTTCTACATTCACGATACGATTGAGCAATCTACTCGTTACAATACACGAGCTTCATTGAGAACTGTTGTAAGACCTGCGAACACAGCAGTTGTCATACCTGTCATGATGAGTATTAGTGAATGGATGTGACAAGTGGGAACCAAAAATAATTCGGCAGAGAAACACAAAAACAACAAAGACTCTAATATGATTGACAAATGTGCCATGGTAACGAGGTGGTGTTTTTAAACATATATTTTCGAGTTGTGTTGTCAAGTACCCACTATTTGTGATCAGCAAGCAAGTGAACTTAGAAGTAAGAAGGCATCTACAAAGACCATCGAAAGTTCGATTTGGGCACCCTCGAACCATCGGAGAAGCAACCGAGCTCAAATTCGAGCTAAGGCTAAATTGTTTAATGTGGTGACCAGTGATGGCTTGCATTAGGTCAACGAAACTTCTTAGCCAGGCTGAAAGATGTTGGGGGGAACCTGTTCAGAATCGGAACAGCGACGGTTCAGAATGCGAATTTTGCAACGGCTAAGCAGTTAATGGTTTATTCGATATTCTGTACGAACAATTTAACGAAACTTCGAGGTGGAGTTAGTGGCATTTCGACCAGGATTCACAGATAGGTGTGCCTGATATTTTAACGGAGTGAGAAGTCCAAGTTAACATAGTGCTAAGCGTGAACCCATTTCGAAGCGGTACATCATAGGAAGTGGCCGCAGAACATTTATTTTCTTGCCAAGACGTCGTTTTTTCTAGTGTGACTCGAAGTCTTACGCATGGCACAGTTAAACCTTGACAACAGTGTCAATTTACGGTTCCTGTTAAGTGATGCAGTTCGGTAAGGTGGCGATTGCCATGACACTTGAAACCTCGGGAGGGGGCGCTGAAGCTTGCAGCACAGTTCTATTTTTAGTCGTTTTTGTTAGAGTTTCCACTCTTCAATTCAGTCCACGGATTTCGTAACCTTATGTCAGGAAGCGTGCTATAAATGAAGCCTGTGTTTCCTACGCCGAAGGTACCTCCGGAAATTAGATGTTCACGTAATCACCAATATATGTGGAAAATCCATTCGGTTATGCTAACAGTGTTCATTTGTGCATGTTCAACGCCCACATAAGTATTGTGTAATTTCCTTCAAACCCTGCTCTCACCCATTTGAAGTCTTAAGCTCCTCCATCCACTGTAACGTCTTTCCCCACACTGTTTGATCGGAAGGAGATAGGTTTGCAAGTTGAGCGTATTAAAAACATGATCAGAACGCGTTGTCAAGTGTAAGTCATACGGTGACAGTTTGCAGACGTTTTCAGAGAGTACTGCCATTCGCCGTCTCATCAACGGAGAAGTTCGGACTACCGCAAGACAATTTAAAAATTTGCTTCATGCGTACTTCACAGCAGTTCGAGCGTTTGTGCTTAATCACTTCGTCATTCACCCTAGCAATGCTAAGTTAGAGGGGTTTGTTACATACTTATGTTCTTACCGATCGAGTGAGCATAAATGAGCTATCGAGTCATATGCCAATTGAATCGAAAATCGGTCACTTTTTGGATCGTTCTTTTTCAACCCAAAATCCGAGATGAAGAGGCGTAGTAACAGTGTTTATTGAAAACCCGAGTCAGAATTAGAGCACACTGGTCCCAGATATGTACGACGAAACGACTATCATACATGGCCGACAAGACGCAGGACAAATGCAATGAACCGGTCATATGTGGCAGCCAGGGCGTTAGAACAAAACGCGTTGCAGGGGGCATCACAAAGCAAGCGTGAGAAACAGGTCATTTGGCTCACAGGGGTTCGACAGTACGGCTGCAATCTGATTGGCTGAGTGGACCCTATTACCACTCACCCCCATGCCATCGGATTTGGGTCGATCGACCGAATTGGCGTGACTCGTCTTGGCTGTTTGGCTATGAGATGCGCCTCCTGACACTATTCAGCCAACCAGCTACATGAACGCACAAGCTAGCCGACCGCACACGCTATATGCTGCTACAGCGCGTGTGCGGTGGATGACAGCGCTGCGGAAAAAAATTATCCACTCTTCGAACGAGGGCGATCTAATTTCAGTGAAACACCTGATGCTAAGCATTATTAAAAATGGCGCATTCCGTACTGCACAAAGCCGCTCTAGTGATCCTTTGTGTGGGGTTGGTCTGCAGATACTTTACCGATTGGCATACAGTGAGAATGGCACTTATAGTGAAGTGGCGTTACTACTCAGGTTTAACTTAGAAGGTCTTAGGAGATCACAGATTAAACATGCTCTTTCATCAACCATGAGGTGACACTATTACTGACGTCCGATCACAACAGGACAAAAGTCGGATTTTTCAACATGATTTCACAATGTCCCCAAAAACGTCTCGTCACATTTAGGCTCGGTAACTCACCCAGGCTGAACAAATAAGCTGAGTGGAGTGTGTGCCAACGTTCAACCAGCGCCAACTGTACATGTGGAGTATCTTTGTGAACAGGAGAAATGAAGGCCAGAATCACGTTACTGATCGCCTGTCTGACTTTTACCGCAAACCACTCATACTTCGACTGATCACTTTTCACACGGACTCATAGTTGCTATCATCTCAACTCAGCGGGGCTAGTGTTCTAATGAACACGGATCACAGCTGAACGGAAAATGAAACATGCCCAGTACGAATTCGTCTTCAAAAGATGACATTTTCGTTGTAAGATTTGTACCATTATGGTTCATGTTCGAATTTCGTACAAGTTCAGGAAGGCATATTCAAGTTACCCGATATGAACTAGCAAATGACTGAAGCATTATCGAGATGCCTAAAAAGGAATACTGTAAGAATGTTATGTTTCAAGTTTGTTCTATCTCAAGTATACACAGAGTTACGCAATTTCTAAATCCTCCTTTCAACTTTGTCTTACATCTGATTTTTCGTTCTATTCATTTCTCTGTTCGAATTTCCCGTGGAGGTTATGCAACAAATCGGATTGTTGGTGAATGGGATTTGACTGCTGCGGTGGGCAAATTTTGTGGTGGACATATATGGACGTGCCTAATGGATAACATTGCGGAGAAAGAGAATATAATTTCTCTTACTTCCACCGATTTTTTTTAAAATTAGTTAGGGGGGTTGATATGCTTTGAACGCGTTGGAAATGAATGGTGGATTTGTTTTAATGAAATCACCGATCTTAGAAAGGTTAAAACACCGTTGCTTGCCTTTTTTCACTGCCCGCCGTGGCCCACGCCAGCCCCGTGCGGACCCCACCCCGTTTTGCTACTTGGGATATTGATAGATGTGAGTAATGATCGAACTGAGCGGGCGGGTAAGGGACGTAAAGCACTGCTTACAAGTATAATGTTTGTTGGCGATCTACCTTCTCTAAGGCTGTACAGACTGTAAGTTCAGATGCTTCTGATGGCGGTTCACAATCGACACTTTCATTTCAGTGAATGCAAATAGGACGTGTGAACTCTGGGCCGACTATATCGGTCTGTGTGTGTGTGTGTATGTCTGTCTGACTCTGGTCATATTGAGTTAGGTTGGATCCTATTCTTTTCAGTTCAGTTCAGTTTGCCGGACAGCAGCCGTACACAACCTGGTGCGAACGAGTTTGTCACGTTGGAACCAGATCACACTCCTGGAACGCAAGAAAGTGAATGACGTGGCGATAGTCTAACAGCTTAACGGCGTATTTATGTCGCATGTGGTGGAAATGTTGAATAGTCCAATAAACGAGTTTAGCGCAGTCTGTGGGCACGTGATCTGTAACCTGTAAACTACATCGGAAGACTTGTTGAAACGGTCAGTGTTCATGATCTTCAAGAATGTGGTCGATCACACAAATCAACATATGACTGTTCTGTTCGTGATTTTCTGCGACCTTGGGCTGCCTCACACGCGGAATCTACACGGAACGTCAACAACACACTGGAGGAACGCAGAGTGGCCATAATACAATGTAATCTGTTAGATTACCTTGCAACGTGTGCTGTCATCATGCCTAAAGAGATTGTCTTTGTGTGAGCAAAGCCTCGGGGAACATTTTCATCATCTATGTGTGGACTTATGATTTACGTACTGATACCCTGTTTGCCTCTCACCATTGAGTAACGATAATGTCGAACTGTCATCAGGAGGGCATATCGTTAGCGGTAATTGGCCGCCATTAGAAAATGCCTGGGATTGCGACTGTGTTTAAACACACACTACTAAATTTGATTGAAATACTGGTACACTGTTAAAAGTAAAAGTATTTAAGTGTTACTTACGCCATAAGAAATTAATCGGATACTCAGAGCCCGCCAAAACCCGCGAGATACCAGCAGTTGCCTGCGGACAGTGTACTAGATGCGATCCTATCCTAGTTCGTAATCATCAAACCCAAACTCGTATGATGTAAATGTTTTGTGTCGACCCAAGCTAAACTAATATATCGTTTTTAGGACGAACCGGGATTCTGGAGGACAAAGCATCCTTGCTTGTACAACATTTTTGAACGAGTTGCCCATGACGATTTCGATAACGCAACAAGTTGCTTGCATCACAGATGAAGTGGTCAGGTGAACATGTTGACAGAAATCGGAACGAAACTGCTCAGTGACCAGGCCACCAAAATTGAGAGATGTCAAGAGAAGCTTATTGTTTCCGGAGCAAGGCCACAATACTTCACGTCAGAGTCCCAAAATGGCCTGATAAGCCTGAAAACTCAGCACGACGTGCGTCCGATTCTGCGGAAAGATTGTTAGATTTTGATCAGTCTTTTAGTGACCTGTAAATCTGTTTCACTCATGAGTGAAGCTTTTATTATCCATCGCGTAATGAAAAAACGCTGTCGTGATGACACAATTCGTTAGGAAAACACTATATCTTACTTTGTCCATTCACACTCGCCGGCACACGCTGGTTCCCAGTCTGGCTGTCTTTCGGGCGCTGAAACGCTTGCACACGTGTGTGTGAGCAGCCATGCGTTATTGACCGTGGACCGTGTTGGTCATAGCACCGGGTCAATGGAGTTTAGCTACTACGCTGGAGATGGGCGGACAGCCCCACCCTACCCACATCCATCCAATCTGATTGTGGTTTGGGCGTTGTGTTACGCCCGTTTGCTCATCCGGCTTGGTTAGGTGAGGTGGTCGTTCGGTAAGCCCTCTGGACTGGACTCCGGATCTCTGCGGGGAACGAAGTTTCGGGACTATCGGTATGTGTGTGGCATGAATAGTGGTGCATATTTCTTGAGTATTCAATAAACTTTAAGAGACATGGCGGAGACAGACTGACCTGATCAATTTGTATTTACCTGGGTCCAGGGTGGTCATATAGCTGCAGTGGCTAGTTAAATCATCTTGTTACCTATACTAATGGTCACCTCCGGGGTAGTGATCATCGTGGTTAGACAACCTTGTATGTCCTAAGTGATTATACAAACATTATCATTTTAGGAGCAGTTGAGTTACACAATTCGTTTCAGTGACACTAGTGGACAGAGTGATTAGAGTAGGACAACTTGGGCGAATTGTTAGACCACAGAGAACGGTCTATGGGAATCAAACGTTTGGAAAATGACAAAGAAAAGGCCGTGGACTTTCAACAATTTAGGATTGTCAAGTCACACTGGATTTTCTACTCGTTCCCTCCTAAACAATGTGCTTAAAACCAGCAGTCCAGTCGGTAGACCACAGTTGTGCCCACGTCCCCGCTGCTGTAGATAGCCGATGTACTTTCAGTCAACCACCGCCTTACCACCCACCGGTAGTTTGGCCAAATCAAATCAATAGGTTTCTGCTTTGTGATTGGTTGATTGTGAGACTGGTCACGTTTATGGTTAGTGGGACATCCGTCTTGGACCTGGATCGAGTGACAGGGAATCCCGTGCCCTCAGAATTTGTGTTCTGATCCCACACGGTTGGCAGTTTTATGATAACCACTACAACAGTCCACTATAGACCACAGGGCACGGAAGTCTCAATTTCTACGACAAATGTTCCTAAATCAGATCTAGTTTTATCTTCTGAAAGAAGACATATGGCGGGATGTTACCATTTCGATTTACTCTCATCAGTGTCACCAACGTAAAAATCAGTTTTGTGTGCACGGAAAACGCTGAAGTAACCAATCTCCTTGCCGTGGAATTGACTGCACTGTTGGCACTTAAAAGGTCAGAACTATGTGGTTGGTTTGTTCAAATATCGCGGCTATGCGCAGCATGTATGAAATTTGCTGGTTTTACGTGGGTGACTGACGATAGTGAATCGGATTGTTAGCATCTCATGGTACATGACTTCTCTCTGTTTTGAGTAAGTGGATAAAGGGGACTCAGTGTTTTAAGTTTATCTTCTGAGTCTAAACAAAAACGAAATCGCCCACAATAAAGTACCTGTCTGAGAGTTAGCATATAGGTAGCTATTTTGTCAACGGATAAAGTTTACACAAGCCCATTGAAGGCGGCACACACTGTTGGTGCAAAATAAAGCTGGATATTGAACAGGATCATGTGACGATCAACGCCTTAAATAGAAGTGTTAAGAATTAGGAAAATACCTTCACTATGTTGTTCACTTCAACATGAGGAAATACGCTGAATGGTGGTGTGGAAAAGTGAAATGAGAAAATTCATAAAACATTAAGATCAATTTCAACCCTCACTCTTGTGGTCGCTTCGAGAACCAACTCATCACCGAATGGAGTATGTCCGTCCAGGCAATGAGATGACGTGAAATCACCTTCATTAACTACTTGAAGAAGTGAATACTGTTTGTACTTGGCCACCTCTTTCGAGTTACGATAAACACTTTGGCCAACACCTTACAAAAAGTACCCTGCTGCAGTTTCACTCTTGTTAGAATCTGTCATTAATGCATTTTCTTGTCGACTCTGAGATTTTAGACTCCGGTCACGCGTGCATGAGGCAACCGTGTTGATTACTGCGTCTAATTAACTGAGCGAAAGGTTAGCTGAAAACAAATGAATAATTACCCCTGGCTTCTTAAAACCATCTTGACCCTGGTTAGGGAAATCAAGGCCAACTTAGTGTAACCATTAAGTCCCGTGTGATCACAACGTGCAACTGGGCGAAACTTCTCAAGTTTATTGAAACCTTGTTAAGCACTTGCTACAAGCTTCTGCTATGTGCCTAAAAGGACTTGAAGGTTACATTACGTTTGTTGTCATTTTCCTAATGAAGGTCAAGGTAGCTTTATGAGGTCAAAGGTAATTATTCATTTATTTCCGGTTAACTATTTGTTTGTTCAAATTTTTGTCAAGTGTAACACGTTTGTGATTGAGAAAAGTGTACGTAGCGAAGTTACCTAGCGAACTTCGTGTTCTCTGTACTCTTCATGTTGATAAAGGGAACAATTTGTTTCACGTTGTGCCCAATGTAAACGTTACTGGGCGTTTTTAACGAGTTAAAAAATTTAATTTGATAGGAAGCTGTGATCGTGAGGCCATCCATTGGGAGTGATAGGGTAGTTATCGTGTGCCGGACGATCGGGCACTGTGTGCATTATTCACAAGAAAAAGCGGCTACACGTTCAAAAAATTCAATCATGCTTAATCAGAGGTCATTGACGAAGTGAACGCCACGGTTGTCTCAGGAAAGCTTGACCGGAGTTTCTGATCCCGGTTGTGGCGAGGATATGCGCCACGGTTGAGATCTTACAAGATCAGAACTCAAGACTAATGTTTTCTTTTGAAAAGAGGCCGGCTGAGAAAGCCTTTATGAATGCGCCCGTTGCAATCAGCCGTGAGTGTCATTCAACATATATCAAACAAAGCCTACTAATTATCATTAAATATGTTGTTTTTACTTAAGTTTTTTCTACTTTCATGTAGCTTTTGAAACATCATTATTACTGAGATCATAGGAAGTAGTGTTGCCCTCGTACCCTTTTGAAATACTAGCTGCGCCTTTTGTTTCTCCACGCTGCCTTCTCTTCGGTGTTGCGTCTTAAACGTTCTATTCAGTTAAGTTTACCATAAACAATCAATGTCCTTTGCAGCCGAACAAAAGACGCATATGCTGTTCAACATTACTAACGCACACCACTTGTGAAGACCGAATGTGAAATGACAAACTTAGTGCACAGCATCCGCTAAGGTTAGTTTTGAAGTTTGAATTCAAAATTATATGTACATTGAACATGCAGCAATTTGGTGAGCATAACTATTCATACAGTCTATCCAAGTAAATAGGTTATTCGGACGACTATATTTTGGATAAGCTTTTCTCTATTGCAGTCGTTTTATCTCTGTCATTATCCGTTTTCAGGAACTTTGCTACGGAAGTGCGCGAATGTTAAGTTGTACATTCACTTATATCAAGACAAACCACATTTTTCTTGAAACGAAAATTCCCACATTCGATTCCATTGTTTCAACAAAGCCCTACTGTCTGATTTGCATAATTTACGGTCAACATTCAAAACTATTCTGTCGTGTGATTGCAAGTCTGAAACCGAGCAGAGAAGGCTAAGAAACCAAGATGCATCGATCGGTCCGTCTTGTAAAATATATGGATATTGGACCCTATACGATTGATCCTGAAGGAATGGTGCCTAGCATAAAATTTCTTTTCTAACACCCATTTGAAGCTTCCAGATTGGTTGGAAGATTGACTACTCATCAGCAATTTCTTCAATCCTAGCATATGTACACTTTTAAAGACTTGTCAAACTGTATAAATAGTCAGCGGTTTCATTGGGTCGAGTTCGAATAATAGTTGAACTCAAAGCTGTTTAGTACACGTTACTGCTGCTGCATCCCGAGCCCTTAATTCATCAGGCTCAATGAATCTGTTACTTTTAATCGTCCGGAGTTAGCCAGAGAGCTACTGTGTCTCGCACCGATGTGTTCAAACAATCTGGGCACCAATCACTGACGACTGGGACCGAGTGTTTGCATATGCTAATTCGGTCGTGCACAGTTTGAGGTCGTGGTAAAAATATGCAGCGCTAAAGAGGCTCTAACAGTGGCGAAACTCGAGTCTAATGCTTCTTTTTGCAAGAAGCTAACTGCGTCTTTCCACGTTGGTTATCGATCCTAATGCTTGCTTGATGACGGCTGGAGCTGAGGTCTCCACGTGTGTTTTCCTGCGCAAACAGGATGTTCAAGCATTGTCATCCTGTGCCGGTTCTGAAACTGTGCCTGATTCAGTCCACTTCAGATGAAAGTTGTCTACAACGGGTCCAAAGCATCCCGTTCTTCGAATTCTCACCCAGAACAGGAAGTGGGGGTGAAAAATGTAAATAACTGTTCAATAAGATTGACTTGAGTGTTCAGTCAGGCTAACGTGACCAACCTATCAGACGAATATTAAGTGTTTCATACTAACGAAAGCCAAGTCGTTGAATCATGGACGTACTTAACGACGGGTGAGTATGTGAATTACACCGTAGATTCGTAACCGTTTCCCATTCACACACAAACCATTCCAGCACGACGAAAAGGGGATATTGACTCAAATATACATAACACCGTATCAAGCACAGAGTCTCGTTACTCAATCCGATTTTGACATTCTGTGCTTGTCACTCAAAGGGGTACAAAAAGAGAATAGCTGGATTGAAATTCTGTGCTATTAAGTTTTGTCGTAATATGCGTAAGGAATCCCGTATTGTCAGTAGGCTGATATAGAGTACAACCGGAAGTAAAACATTCCCACTTGGTTGTCCACAGATGGCGGTACTTTCCTCGCTAGTGTTTATTTCAGCCCGATCATTTCCACTGGACTTTTAAAAATGTCACCTTTCTCAAGCGTGCTATTCACGAAACTGATGTTCTTGCGAACATTTACTACACAGGTTATCCAGTTTTGTTTATTTCATATCACTTATCAGCGGTTTACCAGAATCACTTGGATTTTGTCATCATTGTGACTGTAAAAAAAACGAAAATATACTGGAAAGTAAACACGATATGAACACGGGGAACAGAGATGGGATTGACGTCACAAAATGCAATCAAATGTGGGCCGAATCATTTTTCTGGGGATGCGTGGCAGATTGGCGTGACCAGTCTGAATGAATGTCGAGGGTAATGGTTGGCGGCATCCGATTCGGATTAGCCTGTCACAGTGACCGAAGCCAAAGGACGCCCGCGCTTATCCACCACTGCAATTGGTTTGCGCTGCACCAATTGCAGTTCCACCAACACACCATATATCCAGTGTAAACCCGAAGGAATAAGACTGGGAGGTGTGCCAGTGGGGCCTTTGTGTCCAGCCGGCCAATGCTGGTTAGCCACTTGATTGGCTAATAAGGAAAGGAAACTCTTATCTCTCGGAAACTAAACAGAGAGAGGTTACAATGACGAGATCTACACTGAGAAGAAAGATATGTGAAGTGTTATACAAGAAGCATTGCAACATAGGAGTGCAGGTTAGTGCATCCCAGAGAAGATAGGGGTGAAAAGCAAAGTTCTCATTGAACTATGAAAAGCCAGGCAGACCACTCATCATACAACACACCGACAAAGCCGAAGAAAAGAATGTATAGAAGACCACAGCCACTCACACATCTGCTTTTTGTCTGGCTGCTCCCCTTCGGCCAATCTGACAAGGTTGAACCCGCAAGGACCGAAGTCACAGTCAGCACAGCCCTCCGGATCAAAACAGCACGCAAGCCTGACCACCACGCCAAGGTAGCAGAAAGGGTCAGGGTTGAGGGTAATACCCATGATCGCTCACACACGTTCCTTATGCATGTTTCTTATCGGATCTCTAAACTTCAGTAGGGCATCCTCGGCGTGGTATTTATATTCAACCTATCACGCGGAACACATGTCCCGTATCATTAATGTATGGAAGGAGAGAGGGGGGGGGTGAAACCTGGATCTTGAGTGGTGTAATAGACATGGCAGAGGTAATTGCTGATTTACCAAGCCAAAGAATTTTTCTAACGAGTAAGTTTAAAAGACAACTTCTCTTCAAATTCACAGACATGAGTGACTTTTGTAACAAATTCGCCAGACCTTTTACGAAAAAGCTTTTCGTACCTAATTCTCACAGAAACACTATTTTTTACACTCGCTCACACACACATTAACTACCTGGGAGGTGGTTTGAATTTCCCAATGAACATGGCGATCAAGTGCACCTTTAGTTGATTTCATTCTATTTTTAAAATGACTTCGAGAGGTTATTAGTTTTAAACCAAAATTGTTTATTCGATGTTCACATGTTTACCAACAGCTCTTAGCACAAAATGATTACACCGAATAATGAAAGGGAATGACGAATGGTTTGTAGATGTTTTAAACAAAGAATATAGTAATACCAAATCTCAAGCGACCGTAAGTTGTTAAGAGTTAAGTCAGAAGAATCACCGAATTATTCTTATTCCCGTGAAGGCCATGGAAAGTTTGAACAGCAGTGTAAACAGTAACGTACTAGAAAAGTAAACACAACCTGTTTCATCTCTAATGTCTTGATGCGTTACGCTAGAGTGCTAAAACTACAGACAGAATTTGAAGGATGTTGGTCTAACGCAATGTCATAAAGTGAATATTCTCATAATTCACACTCTTCTAAGATTATGATCGGTTTTTCCCAATTGTTTTAACACTTACCAAGCGAACCAAGACAATCAACACACCAGTAATCATGACAACATTTTTACCGAGAAAATTCCCCGTAAAATAATTGTTTTTTCAAACTCGAATCCCAAACTGTTAATGACGTCTCCAACGACAGGTGTTTCGTGAAAGTCTGTCAACTGGTGCTTTTGCATTATTGACGAGAGTGCAATAAAGTGTCAATAAACTTTATTTCCTGTAGTGGATTTGATTGTTGCGAGACTGGAAAATCATCTTTCACTGCAATACGTTGTGGAAGATGGCAGAAGGTTTTCGGCTTACTTGGTGAGAATGGACTTGTTTACTAGCGCGATCCTGAAGGTTGTTCATGGTAGTGGAATGAAATTTGTTCGTCTGATTTGATTGATTCATTCTTTTCAAAATCCTGTAATGTCAATTTCAATGCGTAAAACACTTAATTCCAATTTTGGTCTCAACATTTACTTCGGAGATTAACACTCTGTGATGTGTATTGATCCATCTAGTGTTGGGAGCCGTTCACAAGTACCTTGAACGTGGATTCTAGTTCGGTCAGTGACAAATCAGGACTACCGTCTGACAGTGTACTGGGTCGCTGGTAAGTTTTTTGCTTGACCTAAGTTCAGAATCATTAGTGTGTGATCGCATCCTCCACACTCAACCAGAAGTTCACGTGGATCTCTTCGATAGGAAGCAGTGGACCTGAGTTCCGCCCTTGTCAGAAGTAAGTCGGTAGTGTGTAAGTTTGCCATGACTGAGATTTGAACATCGTGGATTTGTCATACCTAAAAGTTTAGCCACATCTCCTTGTGATTGATGTTCAAACAGTACTACTTATGGGTTCTAAGAAATGCGAAACTGGAGCCTGTTGATTCTTCCGAAATGGATCACTCGAAAACTCTATATGAATACTAACCCGCTATCAGACGTGACGTTCTACATCAACCAGGATATCATAATACCAGTAATTCAAACATCGTTTTACAGGTCTATTCATTTCTCTGCAATTAGATAGATAAGTAATTCTAATCGGGAGTTTATTGACTGGAGATAACACATCATTTACGGCGTTTTCTGCCAAAACGATCGAGCAATACAAGCTTCAGTCACTAGCGGATATCCCTAACATGAGGTCATTGGTTTAGTGGTTAGCACGCCTGTTTCACGAAGACGTAGGCCCAAGTTCAAGTCTCAGCTTTGACAAGGATATACACCACCGATGGACCCCAGGGAAAACAAAACTCGAGTTTAGTGCTTCTTTCAGAAGAGGGTCGACTGAACTGTCTATGTGAATGCGAAGGCTGCGGTCAAGTGTATGGTGTATAAGTTGTAAAGGCCGTGATCTGGATTTTTGAAATTTCCACTCCAAGGGTTCCCTTTCTGCTTGAAAGAAGGACCTGCTAATGAGAGCGATCGTACATCAGGGTGGTTATTTAATATCATTCAAGCACATTAGGTCGATCAGAGAATTATCATTCTTGAAGCAGCGCACAAAATCATGTGGTTTTTCAGGACAAAGCGATTCGACTTCCTTTCGTTACGAATAGGCCCTTAGGAGAACTTTCCATCGAAAAACTCGCTTCTGAACAGTAAACCGATTATTGTTGTTGTAGTCTTCGTTATTTACTCACTTATCGAAAACATTTGAGTCCACCACCAAGTTTGTGTTCACATCATCCTCGGGAGCGGAACTGAGCTCCGAATGTATTCTTTTTGCTGTCACATTTTAGATGAACTGTATAAAACGTTAAATGTGACATGAGACCGACATACAGTTTCTTTGAGCTAATTCATCAAACTTGCAATGAACGTCCTGTGAATTGGCCTGTGCGCACTTGATAGAGCGACAGCATAGTTCTGCCTCTTTCGAATATTCTTGGTTCAGCCGACAATAAGTACTGCCACTATGTAACTGCAAAAATGGGAAATACTGTATGGCTTTAGTCCGCGACAGAGAAAGATTGTATCTCGATCAAAGAGGTTATGAACCACTGATTTACGCTATCTATACGCTGTATGATTAACGTAACAGGTAGCACAACGGAGATGTTAGTTACATATACAGAGCCCACTAATCAGAAGACCAGATTTAATTTACACACGTTTCCATGTAATACTCGGGATTACGGGCTTCGAATAATTCGGGAAATCGTGCTCAAATTGAAATCGCCCATACAAGTCTCTATGGCTGAGCAAATGGCAAACGCAAGACGGATAACAGACAGGACAAAAATGAATTGTGACGAGGGATCCGTCAACAACATGGGAAATCGAAAAAGTCTTAGGTACCGTAATGATTCTCCTTCATAGAAGGAACTTGGTCAAGTAGCTGCTGATACAAATCTAACAAAAAACACGCAAACAGACGCAAAGGCTGTTTGTTACCTGTGTCCATTATCACATCCACATCTGAAGACTGTAAAAACATAGAGATTACTTGAAGAGAATAGTTCCGGGAGGAGAATAACATCATTCCTCGAGAGAACATTCGTAGCGAGAAAACTCTTTGTCTTGCATGCAACTAGCAGATTTGGGTTGGCAGCAGCGGCACAGATTAACGTATGCTAGCCAGTAGATGTAACCTCATATATCCGGGGTGGTAACCACGGCCAATCAAGACAGACGGTCACTAGAAGTCCTCATTACCGACGCACTTTCGTACCTCATTTTGATTTGGAGAATCCTACCTGAAGCAAATATGATATAAAAATCTACAGAACTACAGAAAGAGCAGATGACTGAACAAGCGATTACGGATCGGATTGTCAAACGAATATATCATGCCGCACAATTTTTTGCCCATTTGTATGCAAGATAGTTGATTCCTCCCTAACGAGAACCACACCAACGATAAACCGATTTCCTTCTAACCGGTGAGTGTCCTCGTTATAGGGATGGATTACTATAACCTAGTACTCTTTAAGAAGTTGTCAGATTTTTCAGCTTTGTAACAACACGGGACCGATGATCTAAGATAAATGTAATTTGACCTTGAAAGCACTATAAAACAAAGCATGACTCATCGATGCATCCTGAGGCGCCAACCGAAACACCGCCAGAGTGCATGCAGTTTAATAGAACGCCACATGGACAGGAATAGAAGATTAGGCGACTAGTCATTCAGTGGTTTGAATGGTTGACCATCATTGCTAATTGAACAGCAGAGAATGGGATTACACTACATGCACAATTGCACGAAGCTTAGTGCTAGATAAAAAGTGTCAAGGCAATGTATGAGGTTGTTAGAACTTCGGCGCTTACGTGTGATTAGTCCTAATACACGACGGTAGCAAACAGGCTAGCGTTACTGAACACAATTTAGTGTACCGAAACGAGCACAAAAAAGCTTTTAAACACGTATCACTGGTCACTCAACGCTAGCGACTTTGTGAGATATCGTACAGATAGTGTTGTTGTTTTGTAAGAATTGAACTGGTTACCAAATCAGATGACATCAGACGGGAAATCGAATTGCTAATTAGTGCACAAATACCAACTGTGTGGTCATAAAGGCAACCTTGAACAATTGCATGGTAGGCCGTTCCATTTACTGTAAAGTCATTGAACAAGTTCGGGAGTCTGGTAGACTCTAAGTGCGAAGGAATATTTTGATGGCAAGTTTTTTTGTCAGTGTGTAGCTGCACAGGTGCAATTTCTTAAAACATCACTCGCTCGGACCATACTTGAGCGAAGTGGTAAGAACCAGATTGCTTTCATTTATTACTTATAAGTAGTAATTTTCCGTACACTGAGTAAAAATATCTTCGCCTTCCAAAATGTGACTGTCGTTGGTGCGGCTCTATGTATTGGTTGCGCAGATTAAAGGGCTGCATTGGCCAAACCTGTGTGTTGTAACATGAGTGGTAGAATTGTGACATACACAGAAAAGTAAGATAGTCACGAATTTTACCACTCAAAATCTCTGCGAAATGGAAAATTCGCTCAAATTTACCCCTTTTTGAACGGAGTTATCATTGACTACCGATAATGAGTAACAACTCAGTAGGCAGCTATGGATCGTTGTCAGTATTTGAGATTATGCACCGCGTTCAGCACTAATCAATTTCCTGTTTGTTTTAAACTACTGATTAGTAGTAAGAAATGGTTTGCCTAATTTCAAGCACGATTACATAAGAAATTTGTGACCACTCCAACTTTTGGAGGTTTCTCGTTTGCTATCAGGTTGACAGCGACCAGTTTTTAGCAACAAACTTGGTTCCAATGACCCCAACAGAAAATGAAGCCTTCAGAGAAGTAAAAGAAGTGGCTGCGAAAAAATTATACTATCATGGCAGTTTGAAATGTTGCTTTCCGGAAAATGCACTGGCTCAAGGACCGGGTGTATGTCAACGCTTAGTCCAGCCTGCAGATATTGGGCTGCACTGTTACATGACTGAACTTCATGTGACTAGAAATTCGTTTTCCATTTGCTGTTGTCATGTCATGAATTAGTATGACAGTTGAAATGAAGAGAAATTTTAACATTCCAACAGATTAACTGAAACTTTCCTCATTGTCAGAAAGCTGCATGCTAAAGTCACATCCAACTCATCAGTGTGGATTGGACAAATGAGAATGCACCTGACACTCGTCCATCAGCAGTTTGGAAGAGCTGTCGATCAGTGGTCCCAGCAACCAGTAGACTAAAAACACGTGATGAAGGTACGAACATGCCATATAGTTCCGACAATACATGAAAAGACGATAAGTAGTTAGCAGTCTAAGACCAGTCTAGAACCAACTGTAGCAGCCGAGAAAATGAAACGGGAAAGTGCTGGATGGGCTCAGGCCCACTCATTGAAACCCAAAAACACGACGAACGGAAAGTGTGCAAAATGCTGGGGTAAGATAAACAATGTATGCAAATTTCCGAACGGAAAAACCTTGAGGCACAAAATGATATATATCGTAGGAAAGCGCAAGCATCTCCTATGTGCAATTAGCTGAACAACTGAGGGCAGTTCATATCCGACATTCTGTAGCACGGTTGGCGATATCCTGTTAGTGGCTGAAGCCAAAGAACGTCTATCCATGGTCATCAGCACCAATGATTTGTTCCGCACCACATGAAGTTCCACTCAAACATCCCTGAACCAGCGTAAATTCGAAGGAGCGATACAGTGTGAGTAAAGGCCTTTGTTGTTCAACCGGCCAATGCTGATTAATGAGACGGTAGGTTGGCATATGAGTGAAACCAGAAGTAACGATGTTATGAACACTTATTTATGGTAATCCTCTCTCAAGCTAATACAATTACATAGGTTTCATCAAGACATATAATGAGCTAAACTGCAAAAACCAACAAATGACTGTTCATGAATGACAATAAAGGCAACTACTAGACTCCACACGATAATTGGGCAGACTCGGGCAGGATGCTGACCGCGCGTTACGTCACACAGTAAGGGGGAAATTTTTGTGTTTAGTTAGAATGGGTGCGTTGATCTACGGCCACGGAAGTTGCAAGAACTGAACAAATTTCTTTGAGATCATAGGTTAGGATTGAGTAATCTGACTGCAGTCGATTCGACGGTAGTCAGGATGTGCTGGTGGACTGTTTTTGGTTGAGTGTAGGCAACTCTGTAGACAAGCCGGAATTTTTTGGTGATTTCTATACGGTGGTGAGTGTCGATAAGGTGCGCAACAACTGGTGCTGGTAATCAATTTACAACAGCCGGTTCCGATCCAAGTTGGATGATATTCTTTGATTATTTTTTTCAAGCGCCTAGTGGTACGACTGACACATTCTGCCGTACATCATCAGCAAGTATTGGTTGATCGTGGCTAGTAGCTTGTCTTTCAGGATGAATCTTAGAAACCGGTACTGCTGTGAACCAACTTCTTAAGGTTGCCGCTGGAAAATTACGTCCAAATGACCGGTAGGTGCCAAGGTTAAACTGATCTGTTACAATAACCCTTTTAAAACGGAAGTTTTATAAACACGGCTTTCTTTTCAGCTGCCGGCGTTAACTCGTGCAGGATTTTGGCCCTCAAATTTAAAGTGATGAATTGTTCCGGCTAACCGTTTTACCTCAATAGGTTTTGAACCGTTTTCAGTTCCTGCTGTACTGTGTTATCTGAACAGGTCTTTCTTGCTGTACTCGCCAGACATTGGACTAGGTTTCGTTTCTGTTTAATGAAGTTGTTGAATTGCACTTCTGAGATAAAGCAAAATGAAGCGTATATTGCATTTGAAACCCAAAGACGTTTGTTAACCGATCTTCTCTAGTTATGCAACAACAAACGTATCGTCAACATATCGGCGGTACATGTGATGACTTTGAGTGATCAACTGCGGTCATGTATGAACTAACTCGCACTGGAACTAAAAAAAACTCGGATTCACACCAGTGACAACCGTCAGAAGTGAACCCACACGATTACACCCTCGTCTTCATATCCACACGTGACAGGTTAGCTGATTTGGCGTACTTATCTGGGTATCCAAACTTATCAAGCGCTGTCCACAATGCCACATGGCTCATGGAAACAAACGCCTTAGCGAAATCCACAAGGAGGACATACAGTGGTTAGTTGCGTTCACGGCATTTTTACTGAATCTGCTCAGTAGTAAACACCACGTTAGTCGTATTGTGATTCGCCCGGAATTGGCGATGTTCCTAAGGAACATTGATTTACAAAGGTTCCGCAGTCACCCACAACCATTTGGACCCAAGCTGTACCCGGGGTGAGAGTAAGCGACTACATGAGAAGCTGTAACAATCTATCCACTGTCACCCAGTCAGTTGTAGCTAACCGGTTTGGTAGGCTACCAAAGTGACGGATTCGGATTTTCCTGATATCTTACGGTTGTGCGCACGGAAGACCCAAGTCACTGTAAATCACTGCTTTAGTTACCTGGACGGATTGTCCAAAAACCACTTTAAACGAACCATGGAATATTTGGTGTAGTCAGTGGTCAGGGTCGCCTCGCATCAACCTGATTCCGCGAACCCGCTCAGCAAGTTAACGGCATGTTGTAAAGAAAGTGACTGCTTTGTTTTCTTCGCTTGGATCCATTGTAGAAATATCACAATACATCATACTTCCGTTATATCAGACTTGAGATAAGTGCATCGTTGTCGAACCAATACGGTTGTCTCTGGCAGTGAATACCGACTGTTTCGATGGTTGCTGTCTTGAGCTTCTTCTGAGCGAAATCGTCTTCGAGCAACGAGTGAATGACGACCACCGATTTCAAGATAAGATTTGACGGATGATACTACGAAACTCTCGGACAGGCAATAAAATGTGCAAAACAAACAGGCACACACCTGAACTGTGCCGTAACTGCACGGGCCGACTGTTTAAAGTTGACTAAATATTACAAAGTGTGTGTAAAAAGTTACGTCAGAAGTCCTTTTGGTAAGTCAGACAGAACAGCAAAGAATCGTCTCATATGACACACACACGACTACCTCCAGATCACTAAAACAATCTGTTGGAGTTTGTTGGGTTAAGTTGCTGGCTTAACAGGAGATTATATACAAAGCGGTTATATGGAAAATTGGGGCACCGGAACCATCTGGGAAGAAGTTTTCAACAAGGCCAGCAGCTGCGCGATACAGCGCCGCCATATGCCGGCAGGGTTTATGTATAGAGAAGAGTATCTGAGACGAACGGTAACTGTACTCTAAAATGCCGGCCTTTTCTTTATATTCTGTAGTCACTAAGCCCCGTTTTTGTCGCTATCCGGACGATTTGCACTGAACGGCCTTGTAAACTTAAGTAAACAGTTTGTTCCTGACCAGCTAATTAGCCGTGCTGCACTCAACCCCACACATCACTGGCGTGATACGCACTTCGTGAAGTCTGTTCTGCTTGATGATCACATAGTTAAGCAAATGGTAATAACCGCCTCGCGAATGAATGCACGTAGTGACAACATTCGCATTTAGCTGGAACCGGATGTTCGCAGTGGACAGCTTGTGAGTAGCACACAGTAAGAGCAGAGGATCACTGTTCTCTAAGACCTTACTAATTTTGTGGGGACTAAGAACTCATGGCCGGGCTGTTGAGTCACGTCTAACCCGCGCGTTGAAACGACCCAGCACAAACAGTTGGTCACTCACTGTTGTGCAAATCATGAGGGACAGGTGGTCATTTACGTCATTGGTATGACACGAATTAGACCGTAAACATTAAGAAGTTCACCAGGGTTACCTCGACCGAGCCACGGGCATGTGGACAGGTTCGATACCTTGCCGTTGTGAAGGTCCAGTTTCATCGCACTCAGTGAGCTACGGTGTTCCGTCCGTCAAGTACTGGATAGGTCCAACAGCGTACACACACCACATGTCCTGGCAGATAGAGTCTCGCGTCAATGGGCATGTAGTTGATTAGCACACGGGGCCTCAGGTTGGGCCTCTGACTCAACATTTTGACCCGTGGGACAAAAGGAATCAGGGTTTTAGTGGAGGATTCGACCGGAGCATCTGCTTCAAAATCCCGACCTGCGAATCAACATGATATAGGACTTCCTAAGGGGATCCTACCCAGAGCCAGCGACTCAAAAGTCGAAGTCACCGATCACTAATTGGGGTAAAGCAGCCCTGGAGTACAGTAAGTAAGACACTGACGTCTCATTCCGATTACTGCAATCAGCAGTACGGTAATACACCGGTGGTCACCGTCAACCACTGGACGATCATAGTGTTCTTCGTTCGAGGGTACCCATTTTAGCCTTCCTCTGCAGTACACCGAAGACAATAATGTTACAACTATCAATATAATTTTGTTGTACACTCAGAATCGTGCCTTGCTGTTTAAGTACACTTACGCAATCAGTAGTACGGTATGCAAACCCAGCAGTGTAACTGCTTTACGTCTAGTTACTTTTTCCCTCGTGTAGTAGGCGTGCATAGAAACATGCATCGGGACGGGACGAGCGGCAAAGCACGGTTTCAGTTAAAATTCCCAAAGCTGTATATCCAATGGTTACTACATAACTTATTAATGTACGACTTGTAAGACTAAAGACTGTTTTGATGAAAAATCATAATCGTTAGCCTAGCTGGAGCAGAAAACGCATTGTGATGCTAGCTCCTTGCTCTTTGGTTCGTACGTCCAAAATTTCTCCAGACTTAAGTTAACGCGATTCAGAAATCGTAATGAGAAAACGACTTAGCAAAATACTTTATTTATTGATTTACTAACCATTCAACACAGCAAGTAAGGGCGTTCTTGAATTAGACCTGAGAGAACCTGTAGCACAACCGCACGACAGGGGCCAGATAGGACTAATGTCGACGGAAATTCCAGTCAAACTCCAGAATTCGAACAAGCGTCCACAATGCTGAAGATAACGCGGGTTCATTATACAGCCACGAGTGAGGCTGCGGTACCCACACCAACACACTAACTTTGCTGTTAGTGGATTATAGTAGGTTTACACTAACAACGTGAACAGGTGCGGTAGTACTGGTGAGGCAACTCTCACGCCGCAGGGAGTTTAAGATTTTGGGGATGTTGAAGGTGATCTCGGTGCAAATGGTAGTAGAAAGTATTCCAGCGTCCGGATATGTAAACTGGTGTCTTCAGTGCCGTTTAACGTAAAAGACAAAAAACGTCCCACATACAATCAGTGAAGATGTGCAATCGCTAAATCGACTGGAGCACGCCTCCGCCTATTGAAGATCGTGTCCGTAGAATAGTCACGTGTCGGTCTCGTCCAGATTAACGCTTCCTTAACTCTGAGGGGGAAGGAAATGTCACTGATTAGTTTACTAAACGGGAATTTTGGCTTGTAACGAATAGTGTCAGCTGTTGCTGGTTCACGGGGTGTTTTACACATAATCGTAAAAATCAGCCATGTTGCTTGGCTATCTTGTACATTTCTTATTGAGGCATCGAGTGTGTTCTACATTTGAGCTCAGAAGTGGTTCATGTTACAATGGAAGCTAATCACATTATTCAACATTTGTATCTTTTATAAGAATGGTTGACGTCTTTTTTCCAACTACCTGCACAGTATCATTTTAGTTTTCGCGAATAGCGTGTAACACGATCTCTAGATCTCGGAAATCTTGCAGTAATCTCACACGTGTTGAGTGACATAAGTGGAAAATCGAAAATCTTTCTTTGCCATGATTGGTGGGTTTAGATCGCCTCAGCACAGCGTGAACAGAACGGCTTCAAGATAATGTGCTTGTTACGTGGAACCTAGTTTCTTGATAATCAGTTCACGTGCAGATCGCCGACAATACGGCCAATAAAACCTGGAGTATGGACTAAATAAGAGCGCATATCCGACTTTGAAGGCGCCCCACGTTTATGTGACCAGCTAATGATGAGCCAGTATGTTAGATCAAGGTTACCAGGGTGCGCTAGATTGGTAAGGTAATTTTGCTAAGGCTACTTCGAAAATGATTTTTTTTTCATGAAGGTACTCTCTAAAAACATGTTTGTGGCTTTCTAGTGGAAATTTTTAGTTTTGTTGCGAGAAAATTGTCAAGACTGACTTTAAAATATATGAAAGATTCTCTTAAGAGGCACGGGGACCGCATAAGTTAAGAGCGAGTGTAGTTCGCAGCGTATGCTATAAAACTGTTCTATACTAATACCTGAACCTTTTCATAATTTCTTCATATTTACTTTCAGGAGGATGCTCCAAGCCCAAGGTGAGGGAATCTCAGAAAAATCGCCGAGCTTTTCACCATTAATGTTTTGCAATAATAATAACTTGTAGAGCACAACATCACAGTCGTTATATAACAGCTTCAACCATATTCACCAGGACCTAAACAAAGTTGTGATACAGGAAGCAAGAAGCACCATACGAGAGAAATCTGAGCACAAGGACGTGTAGCTCAATGTCTCCCGTGGGAAAAACTTGAAACAAGCTGAGTCTGAAGCCCCATTAGGTAATGTAGAAGGGAGAGCTGGCTGCGGATACTTGAAAATGCCACTGGGACTCTGAAATTTTTCTTGCATCTTGCGGCCATTCCAGGCGTCCACTTATGGTTTTAAGTTACCCAATCGTTCCCTCTCACTAGACGGTTATAATATTGATACAGCCACCTCCTCCGAAGATTTAGGAATACCGTATTCAAACTCCCTTAATCTCTCCGAACAAGTATGTTTTCAGGTAGAAAATAGCAAAAACAATAGGCTCTGTATCAAAAAGAAGTTCAGTCTACCGGCTGCGAGGCTGATGCTTTAAAGAATGTGCCCGGCCTCAACTTGAGTATTGCACATTCATTTACTGCCATCTATGCAAGTCTGATAGGCTTGTGTTAGAAAACCTTCAACGATCATTTACCAAAAGCATACTGGGATATTCTTCTTCGTTCACCTATAGGCAAAGCTGCCAAAAGCTTGGTATTGATCCACTTTGGTTGCGCAGACTGAAGTTGAACCTGAGACTTCTTAATAAACTCATACACTCAGACACCATCAGCACAGCGTTAACCGTCCGCTAGCAATACAAATCCCTATATGGCCCAAGTAATAAGGGTTCCACTTTGCGAACACTTTTATCCCAGAAAAAGATACGCGCAAACTTCCTTGTTTTAAAGTACTCCTATATTTGGAATAAGTTTCCGAACGAAGTCAGAACCATGGCACTGACTTGTTACTGCAGTAACAACATTCAGCGTTTGAAAAAGGGTTTGGGCAACTATCTTAGGACATCAAACACAATGTTTATCTTCAAACTGTGTGTATCATCTGATGACCTTTTTGAGTGTGGTTTGGGAAACATTTGGCAGTCAAATGCGTATGACGTAGAAAACCGTCCCCAATTGTATACATTTTCTCATTTAATGTGAGATTGCGTTCTTTTTCCTGATCCCATGTAGCACATGGCCCGCCGAGATCGGACAGTATCCTGCGGGTTTCGGCGGGCCATGAGAAAAATTTTCGAAACAAGCATCCCATGGAATAATTCTCCTAAGAGTAAACGTCTATGAACTTCACTTCGAAATCTGCATTTATCTTTTCAGCAAAATTGGTGACGCTTGTTTAAACGACATCGTAAAGTCAGACATCTTAAATCGCTAATCGTTCGAGCTCACTGAGGTAAGAGTTGTGGTAGTCGGACGGTTTTGCACTTCTGCAGAAGTACGTGAGAAATTAGCCACTGTTGTTCATTCTAATATGTCACTTACGGAGAGTGCTTTCTGAGGATAATTTCACTCTTGTTCTATGTTAAATGTTAACTGAGGAGTTGAATTTCAAATATATCCAAGAAAATTGTATTATTGTGGTTCATGTTCGAATATTACACAAGTTCATGAGGCTATAGTGAGGTTACGCACTGTGACCAGGTGAATGTCTGTAGTATTATTGCAATGCCCAGAAGGAATACTGCAAGATTATTATGCTTCATGTTTGCTCTATCTCCATTATTTACGGAGATATTGAATTTCAAAGCTTCCCGCAAAACTGGTAATATGGTTTACTTTCGTTCACTACACATTTCCCTTGCATTCCTCTCTGAAGGTTTCCCAAGTGTGCATTGAAGTGTGGTGCAATCGCTGCAACGTCGATGGCGAAATTTCCTGAACACTTGCATAAGGAACTGTATGTTTCCGATGAACTTGTGTAAACTATGCAATAAACTTTCCATGCTTGCGGATATTTTGAAATATTCTTCATGGGCGGCGTCGGTAAGTCTGGAGCGCGTAACGAGAATGTTGGGGAAACCGTTTAAAAAAATCGAATCTTCCGGACCGCGTTGAAAGCTTCGCTCGCAAGTTTTTTCCCTGGCTCGCCGTGGCCCACGCGGGCCCCGCAACGTTTTGCCACTTGGACACCTCAATATTGAAAAAGTTACAAGTATTTGCCGTTTACATGTATGCAAACTCCAGTATTAATTAATATGTCAACAGACATCCAACAATCAGTCAGAAACTTCGACCGTTCAAATGATCTTTTCCAGGGTATGAAAAGAAATCGGCTCTCGACTGTAAAATGCAGGCCAGCCGACCCTACTTTGAATGCCCGTGACTTCACGGACCAACCTTCTGGCAACGTGGACGCACCAGGGGACAGCGTTCTTCCGAAGTAGGGGTACGAACAACAGTTCTGAAAAGAGAAACAACACGAACAAACATGAGCCGAAGGCCCGGTAAGCCATGCACACGACTTACACAAACGCAAACCAAAACGACACCGATAACACAGCAGCACGCCCCGTTACACAACTCAAATTCAATTCGTGTGCGCTCGCTGGTTTCGGTTGCGCGTTACATCGACTGTAACATGCAACCAGAAGAGCAGACGGAGATTATGACCGAAGATGTATTACGCAACACGCGGCAATACTAGAATATCAAAAAGAATAAGGATACAACAGTACAAGGGAGTTACGTTTAAATACAAGTGTCCTGCTTGTCTGTCTGACTGTCCGTTGGTTCGAGATCCTCGTGCACAACGTTGACGTAGCGGTCTGAAAGGTGAACGAAACAATCGTGTAACGATTATCACTTCAAATTCGATCCGTGCGGGCTAGCTAGTTTCGGTCGCGTGTTACACAGCTCCCCTCTTCACTGAGCACCGTCCTCGGTGCTTCCATCCCGACCTCGGGAACGACCGGTGCTCGTTCCCGGCCTGCAGTTTGTGTGTATGGTTTTAGTCGATTAAAGTGAACTACAATTGGCTGTTTGTTGGTTCCTGTTAGTTCACTAATTTGACAGGTTGCCTCCGAAAGTATTCGCTCGACAACATACGGCCCTTTCCACTGTTTATGCATCTCCATTGGGATTTCCGGGCTCGGAACCGTGTTGTGCAACCACACCCTTTCGCCAACCTTCAGGGGAGCTCCAAATACTCTCTTATCTTAATAGTCCTTCTGATGCCTGTGAGATGTCTCTAGATGTACTCGTGCTGTCTGGTGGGCCTGCCGGAGTGTATCGAGGAGGTTGCTTACATATTGTGCTACCGGCAGTTGCAGTTGCTGCGTAACGGGCAACCGGGCATCCGAGGGTAGTCTCACTTCTCAGCCTGTCCACAAAAAATGTGCGGTTTGTTCAGTCGAAGAGTGAATAGCGCTGCGATAAGCTAATAGACATTCCGGTATAGCTAAGTCCCATTCGGTGACACTCTCCTCTGCGAAAGCCTTGAGGAGGTTTTTGAGAGACCGATTCGTCCTTTCCACTTGTCCATTGCCTTGCGGGTGGTAAGCTGTGGTTCGCGTCTTATCTATTCCTATTTCGCGAACCAAAGAGCTTTCGAAGCAGGAGCCTTGGTCTGAATGGAGTCGGGCCGGGGCTCCCCACAAGCACACCCAGTGGTCGATAATGGCTGTTGCTACTGTAGATGTATCCACTTGTGCAAGCGGGACAGCTTCACAACATTTGGTGAAGTGACCTACCAGGACCAAAATGTACTGAATGTTTTGGGATGTCTCGGGCAACGGCCTCACAATATCTACACCGACCAACTAGTTAGGATATCCTGCGGCCATAATTTGCAAAGGTGCTCGACGTCCCATTTGATGGCTTTTGAAAGTGCCGCATTTCTCGCACGATTGACATAACAGCCTGACATCCCTCCTCTGATGCGGCCGCTTCCAACTTGTTCATTCCCGCATGTCCGAGCTCTAGGTGCAAGTCTGTTTGGACGTCACGTATCATAGATTGAGAGACCACGATCCTTCTCACGTAACTGGGTCCGTATTGGATGAATAATACTCGCTCTTCCATCTAGAGCTGTTCCCATAGTGCCAAAAGGCAGCGAGATTCATAGCTCCTTCCTTTCATTTCCTTGCTTGTTGGTTTTTCCCCATTGTTCCGAAACCTTTCATAGATTAACGCAGTCCCAGGATCTGTTGCTTGAGCCTGCTGCCAGCGGCCATATTCTGCACCCTGTAGATTGATCAACACCACGTGTTGCGTAATACAAGACGGACAGTCGCCGTGATTGCACACAGGACGCCTTGATAATGAGTCGGCGTTCAAGTGTCGTCTGCCCGGTCTGTGTTCACATACGAAGTCGTATTCCTGTAGGATCTCCTGCCATCGGGCTAACTGTCCCTCTGTGTCTTTGAAGTTTTCTTAGCCAGCGGAGAGACTGGTGGTCTGTGCGTACAATAAAACTTTCGCCCAAAAGATAATGTCGAAAATGTCGCACAAAGAATACTAACGCAAGCATTTCTCTTCTGGTCATACAGTAGTTCCTCTCACACTTGCTTAAACATCGGCTACCGTAGGCTATCACTCGTTCCTTACCGTCTTGTTCTCGTTGCGAGAGAACCGCCCCGATTGCAGTGTCGTTTGCATCGGTATCCAGAACAAACTCTCCGGCCTTCGGTGACAGGTCCGGAAAAGCTAGCACTGGTGCTGTGCACAGAGCTTCGTGTAGTGATTTAAAAGCATGGTCATATTCTTCCGTTCACGTGAATTCCTGACTATTTTGTAGTAATCTGTTCAGGGGAGTGGAAATGAGAGCGAAATCATTAATGAAGCGGCGATAATAGGACGCTAGTCCCAGAAAGCTCTTCAGCTCTTTTACGTCCTTCGGCGTAGGCCAAGATCGAATATGTTCCGCACCCGGAATTACATGCCCCAGGAATGTTACCTCTTTGAGTAGGAAGTGACATTTCGAGGGCTTCAGTTTTGAACCGACTTCGGCCAGGTGGTCCAGCACGCACTCCAAATTGTGCATATGCTCTCGTTCGGACCTCCCATGGACTATGACATCATCTAGATACACTAGGTATGTCCTAGGGATTAAGTCATGTAATGCTTTCTGCATCAAGCGTTGGAACGTCGCAGGTGCGTTTGATAGTCCGAAGGGCATGATTTCGAATTCTTACAGCCCCGACGGTACGGTGAAAGCCGTCTTCGCTCGATCGTTTTCTTCGACCTCCACCTGCCAATAGCCTGATGCCAAGTCTAACGTGCTAAAATACGTGGCTCCGCTGAGGGCGTCATACAAGTCATCAAGTCTTGGTAACGGAAATGCATCTTTCTTTGTCACTTCATTGAGCTTCCTGTAATCCACGCATAACCGTAATTCACCGCCTTTCTTTTTTACCAGGACTATCGGTGCAGCCCGTGGAGACTTCGAAGGCCGGATTACGTTCTTCTGTAACATGTCGTCAACCATCTTACGCACCTCAACCTGGAGGTGTGTAGGTATTCTGCCTGGGGGCATCTTGATTGGAGGCGTATCCCTTGTATTAATTTCATGCTTCAAAATGCTTGTACGACCTAACGTTGCTCCCTCCGACGCGAACACTTGTGGTCGACTCTTGATTATCGATTTCAAGCACTGAGCACTACGCGAGTTGCTGAGAGTTCCACTCGATTGGATCATTTGGCCAATTTGGCGATTTACTTCGGAAGGTGCGGTAGGGACGTAAAGAGAGAAGTCTTTTTCTGGCAGAGTTCTAGACATAGGTGTCAAATGAGTGGCGCCGGACGGGTTCCTTAGCTTAAGGCTGTGCAAATCGAGCGTGCACCTCAGGCAGCCTGAAATATCCATCCCCACTATAACACAAAATGGGAGTTTGGGGCTTACCACGAAACTGTGCTCTATATGGCATCCAGCTATTATTGTAGCGAGAAGGCGTCCAACGAAGCACAATCTTTATTGTCCAAATCGCTAGTCACATGCAACGCGTGCTCTCTCGTTTGAGTCGTAATTCCAACCCGCAGCACCCCCCGGTTTTCGTTCACACGTCGTGTGCACTTCTAACCGGTTTACGTGCGTGACCGGTGCCTTCTATCGGAGGGTTTTTCGCTTGCCATTCCTCGTCTGTTTGTCCGATTCCGTTGCGCGTTGGCTCGTCCGGCTGCTCGTGCTGTCCGCCATCCACCCAGTGCTGGCCTTGACCGTATCCCAACATCGTGTCGAGATGTTCCTNCGTATTTCGCCTGCCCTGCCCCGCCCGTTGGTGCGATCTAGTCGAGCGATGACTCATCCGGTCGCGCATGTTGTCCTTGATACGATCGCGGCAGGTTTTCGAACGTACCTCCCCACGTTGAGGTATTCGGCCGAGCGTTCGAAAACTCGCACCCCCGACCTGGCAATCCACCACATTATGACCGGTGCAACGATTCTGCCCTCTGCCGGCATTTGGTCACCACTGGCCGTAGGGATGTGTGTACAACACTCTCTCCGCTTGTAGCCCAAGAGGCTGCGTACTGTGTTTGTGTGCCGATTACGCTTAAGGAAGCTCCGGTATCTACCAGACCTACAAGTGCTATTCCACATATTATTATCTGAACTGCGAGTTCTGCCAGCGGTTGGAAACAATCGGTAAGGGAAGGAACGTAAACTAGACTATTGGGCTTACCTGTTCTGACGTAGCTTCCGGTGGCCTGGTCGGTAGCTTCGGAAGCTGGACGATTTGCCCGAAACGCATTGTCGCATGGTCTACGCGACTTGTTCCACCAAGGTCGCCGTTCGCGGCCACCATAGCGCGAGTGGCTAGGTCCCCGATACCGGCCTGAGCTTTTTCTATGCATTGGGGGGCTGTTCCTCTGACTGGTCGCCCGTGCCGCGACGCATCATTGTACTGGTCGGCCGATGGCTGCCTCGACACGCTCGAGGTCTTTGGCCAACCGCACTGCGGCGTCCAGGTCGCTAGGTGGATGAAGTAGGAACTCCCTTTTTATGTTCGTTGGCCGGATCCCCTCCACTAGCTGTTCAAGAATCCGTTTTTGGAGTCCCTCTGCCGCAGTTCGCGAGCAAACGAACGGACGGTTTCCCCTCGATCTGTCTGCGAGCATGGAGCTGTTGTCGGTAGACAGTCGGAGGCAAGGGGCGTCCAGCAGACGTTGTAGCTCGGTAAACGTCTCATCTGATACAGGGGTGTCCAGAATTTTTGACTCGACAACAAAATCGAAGGCCTTTCCATTCAGAAAATTTAAAACAAGTTTGTTGTGGGACTCTGCTGGGAAGTTACGGAAGTAGGCTCGTACCTGACCTTCCCAACAAGAGTAGTGACCCCCAGAGTAAACTTATCGGGATGCGGGATCGATACTTGCACCCCTGCTGTTGTCGGTTTCGTCGACAGTCTGTCTAGGATGTTTGTCAGGGTTTGCATAAGGTGACTGAAGTCTCCAGATGTGGGAGGAGTGGAAGAACGTTGGTCTTCTTCAGGTTTCTTTGTAGATTTCGACATTTTGTATCCTGGCAGGGTCGCCAAATTGTAACATGCAGCCAGAAGAGCAGACGGAGATTATGACCGAAGATGTATTACGCAACACGCGGCAATACTAGAATATCAAAAAGAATAAGGATACAACAGTACAAGGGAGTTACGTTTAAATACAAGTGTCCTGCTTGTCTGTCTGACTGTCCGTTGGTTCGAGATCCTCGTGCACAACGTTGACGTAGCGGTCTGAAAGGTGAACGAAACAATCGTGTAACGATTATCACTTCAAATTCGATCCGTGCGGGCTAGCTAGTTTCGGTCGCGTGTTACAC
>QNGE01000375.1:174138-216936 GCA_008508345.1 Paragonimus westermani
GCTTGTGTGCTAGCGTGATACCATGTGTTCTCAGTAGTCTGGCGGTAATTTCTGATACGGTTTTGATGTATGGTAGTGCAATTCGTTTTGTTGGTGGGTCACTGGAGTTGAGCTTTCTGTTTTTTTTTGTAGTAGACTCCGTCTGATGAAGTTTCGCGGGTATACGTTGCGAAAAATACTCGGTATAGATAGTTTTCTTCTTTTCTCCGGACCTCTGCGGTGCTGCAGTGTGTTTCAGCTCGTTTGAACAGGGTTCGAATGCAGCTTCTCTTGTGGCAGACTGCGTGGTTGCTGTGGAAACTAAGGTGTTGATCTGTGTGTTTCTTTCCGACAAGTGTTTGTTCGTTTCCATTTTCCAGTGTACATACTGTTTTTCACGATCTGTACCCAAAATTTCATGTTTTTCCGACATCCGCCTGAGAGTCAGAATCCGGCTGGAAGCGGAATATCTCAATTATTATTGGAAATGCGACAACACCACTTTAATGAAATCAACGAGAATATTACATTCGTGAATGAAATAACACCCTTACTGGTCTACGCTAACTGAGTGGCTACCAAAATGCGACCTGAACTCGTACACATTTCGGCCAATTATACGGATTCTCGGAATCCAAACAAAAGTGGATTATCTTACGCACTCTTGTAAATAACACAATATACCACTTCACCAGAATAATGTAATACAACCATACAATGGTTATTCGAACGGAAACTCACCGGTAGCAACCATCTACAGAATATGCTTCCAAACCCCGATTTGCAAATGGCAAGCCATTTTGAACGCGCGCTCACAAATTAACGGTCATGTGGTGCGACTGAACGAAAATTAGCCAGTGACAATTAAGCTTCAATTATGTGATGGGAGTTCTCCGCCTTTCTCTCCTTTTTAAAGTTAGGAACGGTGAAGCTGAAATTGCTTCACTGATGAAATTGTTGAGTGTCTTACGTAAGACACTCAAAAGACTAACGACCGTCTTAGTGTGCTAATAGGGTGGTACTCTTGGCAATCATTCAATGTATTTAAACTCCTCCATTAATACAGTTTGCCTATAACTGATGAACTGCGGGTAATTGACCTGAAATTCTGTTTTTACTGTCCTTAGAAATATTTGAAAAGCATGATTTGTGCCAAATTGGCCGTTTTCTAACTGAAACGGCCTGTCAGCCCAATATCTGCGGAAACACCGACTGCCGTCATGAGCCATTTCACAACAAAAAGCTGTCATTGTGACCTGTGGGCCCAACCGGTTCGGTTCTTCATATTCTATCTAGCCATGAATGTTGCTTGTTTATGTGTCCCAACACAATTTACATGTATCTGCGCGCCTTTTTAACAACGTTCGTGTTTCTGAATGAAGTTTTAAGAACGTCCAGCAAGATTCTGATAGTGGATCACGCTCTTTGTAACATGATCACAGGGTGAAGAAAATCATTTAGACATTCATAGGCATATATATACATTGGTTGACGTGCGTAGCTGTTAGTTAGTTCACGTTAATTGTGACAACACAGTGGATTTTTTCCTTGGAACGAGACTGATTGTAAATTCTAAGACCTTTTGAATGTTCTTAGGGTTTCTGACAGACGGCAGTAATAATAGCGAGCTGGACAGCCTCTCAGAGAATCAGTTGGTGGATGCGTCCGAAAGTGAGACAACTGCCTCAAAACAGTTAACGATTACTAAAACCCTCACTCTTAGCAAACGCATTGAGTCCCCGATAATGCGTGTTTTTAACATGCGGCAGCAGTTATAGTACCTGGTATACCCAGACAAATGTCTAACTGGGAGGACTCTAAAATTTTAGACCCAGAAGCCATCGGCGCTTGCTGCGTCAAAAGACGCAGCAAGCGCCGATGGCTTCTGGGTCCTCCACATTCCGAGCTATTCACATGAGTGAACTCTGTCCAATGTCAGTCTGTTACTAACACAACGGGAGTTGCCGAACGAACTAGACGTGGTTCTCGATTGCTCCCGGTACGACCGTACCGTCCGTAAATGAGGAATAAGCTGCTAATGCAAGACGCCCGACAAAACTCAATTCTTGCCACCAAATCTCCTTCCAGTCCTGTTGAGAAATATGGGTTCATTCTTCAACAGTCCACTGTTTTGTCCTGGGTTCACCCTGTGCTGAGATGCCTTAATTTTTTGTACACTGGCTATCTTAATTTGATGAGTGAACTGTCAGAATTAAAACAGTTGGCATATAACAAACTTTTTCACATTATGATGCTCAATAAAACACGTTTGATACCAGATATTAATAATGGTGAGGAATGTATTCATAGCTGTTCGTTTTTTGTGCTCATGGGAAGGATCATCATCTACGTCCATCTCAAATTACCATCATCATTCGTACGCAGCCACCATATTGCCCCTCTTGTGTGCGATATTTCTTCTCAGAGATGAGGCACCGAAGCCGTGATGAGCTTTTATTTGGGGTTATTTACCGCTCGTTTTTGGGCTCCTCTTAAACACTGAGTTTCTTCTGTCTCACTTGGATGAACTTATTCTCACTCATTATCTTCCTCGTTTGTTTGTTATGGGCGACCTTAACGCCCCAAAAATGCCTTGGATGCAAAGTCCTCAGCAAGCTCCAGAAGATAGCTTTGACTCAGCTTTGTAATTAGCTGTGTAACAAAAAGCATGAAGTCTGTAACGGGACGTAGTTCAAGCCAGATGTAATTACAAATAAAAGTCATTACGTTGATCAGGTTAGCACTGAGACTACCTTAAGCCACAGTGTCATTTGATCTTGGTCTTTGATGTCCTCTGCTACTACTCACAGCAATCTGAAAAAACAGCTGATCCACAATTTTATAGTTTGGGGAGTCATCTGATGAAGTCTGACGTAGACGCTATTTCAGTTGCTTCTGATTATCAACGTATAACCTTTGTTACATGAGGCTGATTTGTCGTATGTCTCACGCAAGTTGGCGAGAAGCTCTCCTCACGAACTTTTTGGCAGCCGCGCGCATCTATCTGCTGAACAGAGACAGTCCGTTAAGCTCGAAGAGGCTTAGACGTTTTGTAAAGTGTGCGGTCGATACAAATGGGAAGTCAGTCGAAATCGTCCCCAATAGCTCAAAACTGTTTAAAATAGCGGTCTTAGACGGAACTTCTTTCTTAGATACGTGCTTCATCGCCGTAAGAACCTACATTTGGCCCTGTTATTGCGTCAGTCAAACCAGCGTTGTTGCTGAGTTAATCACGTATCAGTATACGACTAATTATGACCCAGACTCATCTCTTCTTTAGTTCATATCTCTACGGTTATCCAAGTAGTTCTTTTTATCTACAGTGCACGGTGGTTAAGAATTACTGTCTGTCTGTCTGTCTGTCTGAGGGTAACCCTTTTATTTCATTAGTCGCTGAAGAGATTCGTCTGCGACTACTGAAAGGAAGCGTCTTTTTTTCTTGTCAAACCACTTCACGGCCTTTATATCGACTGTCTCTGCTGGTTTCATTCCTAAGGAGCGAAATTTAACTACCTTCATGCTTATTTACAAGTTCGGCGATTGTCAATCCTGTTGGTTATCGGCCAATCAGTCTAACGAGTATCCCGCGCACAATATTGCGCCTTCTTAAACGAGCCATCTTAAACCACCTAGACAATACTGTCATCTCTGTATCTTTGCAGGGATTCTTACCAGATATGTATTGCCTAACGAACACACTGTTTCTTTGGACTGCTCAACAAATGTTAAAGATCATGGTCTCATCAGCGGCTATTCAATTTGACTTTGGTGAAACTTTTGGCCGGGCACCATAGGACGTACGTCTACGGAAAATGGGAACATGCGGCACAATTGTGACATCTACCGCCGAGTTGCCACATTTTCTGGTAGAACTTTTTATGTTCAGGCTACCTGCAACGTCTCCTTCCTCGCACCTATCTCAGCGGGTGTACCACAGGATAGGTCCTCGGTCCATTACTATTTTTAACTCGTGTGAATGACTCATTGGGGGGGGGTAGTTTAAGTCACTCTACTCTCTGTACATACGGCTTCAAAGTCTGAGACTCCCGTGATTCCAACACTTTACAAGATGACCTCAGTACGGTGAAGCAATGACCAGAGGAGTGGTGTCTTCCCAACAAAGATACTGAGGGTGCACACGTGTCTCTTGGTGTTGTTTTTGTAATATACTATGCACAAACAAGTATATGTTGTCAAAATTGGTCAAAAAGGACTTGGATGTATGGCTATTGTCTGATTTGTCTCCCTCATTCCACAAGGAAAAAGCAGCCAAATAAGGATTCGCTGTATTAAACATGATAAACCAGACACTTTCTCAAAATGACAAGATCTTTCAGAATTTTTATAGGATTTACTTCCAAACACCGCGTGGGTACCCTGACCCACTTGTTTTTTCTGGCCTTAAGAGAGACATTAATCCACTTGAGTGTGTACAGCGGGTCGCGACGAAAACCATAGTAAGTCTTCAAGACGTTGAGTGTGGGTCTGGTCTCAGAATTCTTGAGCTCTACTGTCCAGAATATAGAAGACTCGGCAGAGACCTCACACTTGTTATTATTCTGGAGCACTTGTAGAGAAACTCATGATTATTGTAAGCCCAAATAGCCCGCGAGATCATTATAAAAAATTATTTGAAAGTAGACTTCGAACACTTGTTGTACAAAATTTCCTCTGCCACTAGGCAGCTGCCCATTGGTATGGCCCTTCACCATTTTTTGTTAGTTCATTTCAAGAATCAACACTAGGCCTTTTAAAACTTTTATCTGTTCGGTGAAAGTAGTAGGTTAACGACAAATTCCTACTTTTCTACACGTTCTATTGCTTCTACGTTAACATTGTGAATAGAGACAGCACTAATTCTTTCAAGATTATATTACAGAAAGGCTGACGCTTGTGTGATACCAGAAGAAGAATTGTATTGACCTGTGGAACTTGGGCTATCAACCTCATACATGCACATCAGTAATTGAAAAAGGGTCTTTTAACTTCGTTTTTCGAAATCTAGAATAACATCCTCTCTTCATGGCGTTCGATGACGTTTTTCTTTGAGTTATAACACCATCCAAACCATTTACATCTGTATACTTGGGACCAACTTCCGTTAATCACCTAATAAGGAATAGTATTAAACCATCCGGTCCATAATAGGTTTGGTTGGCCGTTCAGTAATTTTGCTTGGGAACCACGCATAGTACTGGGGATGGTTAACAATGAAACAGTGTCCCTCTCGTTTTCCTTTTCGTAACGAATCCTTAGAGGTTCTCTACTAATACAATGTGTTAACAAAATCAGTAAGTAAGCATTTGGTTGTTTTCAAAAACATGAAGTCACAAACGTAACGAAATTACTAGGTTGCTGTTGTTTGTATACACCCATTGTATGCCCGCAGACGTAAAGCTTGCCCCATGAGCCTTGTGTCATTTATTGTGCTCCTATATACGACCATGTAAGTGTAGCCGAAATCGTTCATGATGGGCTATGACGTCCACAAAGTAAAAAACTATATTGAAATGTAAGCAATTTCATTGCGCACTGATTAAAAGGTAAGAGGTGACGGTAATCGTATTACTGTCAGTTCCGTTCCGTGGACTTTTGTGGGGCGTTCGTCCACAATATTACCATATGGAGACGAGTTTTTAGGGAGATACCTGTAGTGAATACAAAATAAGAGCGTAGTGACGTTGATGGATCAAAAGAATGCGTAACTGAACAAAAATGGTTGAAAAAACATACATTTCGGATAAATGTCTTTGGAGAGAAACTTCAATTGGTAATGGTAAACATTACAAATAAGTCATATTTGTGGAAGATACCCGTTTTGATGGTCCCATAGTGAAGGCGAATCACGGGCAACACGACAGACACGACAAAATTATCTCAACGCTATGTTGAACAAGTCATCATAGCATACAAATAAACAACGTTCTTTAATTGAAAAGTGCTATCTTATAGAATAAACAAGGTTTTTAGAATCCAAAAAGTGATATATCTGAGTAAATAAATGAGATACATTAAAATATATAATAAAAGGCTAAATCAGAACTCACTAATACACTGAGCGAATTAGCTATCACTAAACAAGGCTTTTGAGATGATCGCAACTTTAAATAAACTTGTGAAAATGCGAAATTCCTCAACAAACTAAGCTTTAAGTTTTTATTAAAATTGGTACGTCTCAGTAATAGTAGTAAAACTTAAAAGGAGAGTACAAATATATGGAACAAGTTAGCTGTTATCAACGAAATCTCCTCGGGAGATGGCGGCGGAAGCTGCTTCAGCCTTCTAGAGCACATAGCGTTTGACATACCGTCGGTTGTTTCTTATACAGTTTGCAGACTTTTGGGATATTCAAGCACAGATTTAGATGTCATGACGGAATACTTTCAACAATAGCAGAACAGCCCCAACGATACACTGGTGTAACAAACTCAAAACCGCCAATATTCTTTGGATTAAAATAAATTAATGCATTTAGACAAACGACGAATAGTATTTCATCTATAAGTGGAATAAAAATTGCCAACATAAAGCAGGAAATTGTGTAACATAACATCTGGTTGTCTGGTTTTGAAGTTTTTGTACACTTACCTATTTCCCCTCAATAACTGCATCAAGCAAGCCTGATTTAAAAGAGGGGGCTATGTGCTGCTTTGGCTCTTGTGAATTCTAGTCCTTTTATTGTGTATTATTCATGAAAAAAGACAGGAGTCTTCGATCATATGAGTCTCTTCACAGAGGATTTATTCACCGAACTGGGCAAGGTGTATAGTTCCCTTCTTTTACCTCACTGTCACATGTTTATCGAAGCCACCTGAAGGACATGTAGTTGGGTATCAGCGCCAATGGCGCTGGTAGTGTACCCTACTTATTAAGACAATCGATATATACGGAAAAGTCATCTTGATCACCAACTTGAGACTGTGAGAGTCTGCCCGAGTACTTCCTCCCACTTCGGAAAGGAAAATCTATTGTGTACTCCTCTTCCCATATCACCGAGGGGAATACGCATACAACAATAAGACCACCGAGAAGTCGTCGATAACTCTGGTGATACATGCTTAGGTGATCTACTCACTGGTTGTGTGACAAGCCACCCATTCCAACAGCCATATGCGTGGCTGCTGTCTGTAGTCTTCTAACCACTGCGGCTGAATTGTGGTTGCCTTTCATAATTAGGATTGTCGCTCAGCTTGTTCATAATCGCGGCCTACCGAAATGTTCTGCCTCACATGTAATCTATTAGTTCACCTGCAGTTGCAGTGATATCTCTATCGGCGGAACTGATCAACGCCTACGACAAAGAATGCCCGAAAATGTACCCAGGTGGTTAATGGGCCCGATGACCGAACAGGCAATTACAAAGGCCGATTGGGCCGAAACCCGGCCTCATCCATCCTGAGGCACATAACAGAAACAGGTCACGTTGTTGACCCCACCAATTCGTTTCAATTATTGTTGCGCAATCAGAATTATAAATTGCATGCTTTTTCCAAGGCAATGATAATTAATACTCACCGTCCGGCCCTGAATGTGCATAAACCATTGATTCACGCAGTTTGTCTACTCTGAAACTGACAACAGTCCTTGTTTCATGTAAATCCAATCACTGACGGTTTCTACTGTTGTTGCTGTCCGCATGTCCTATATGTACTGTTGTTTTGTGGTTGTGGCTGAAAAGAGTGAACAAAATGTTAGCATCTTGTGACATATGTGTTCTATTGTTATTCTTTTATTGCAACCTTCTCATTTAGACGAGCCCTTAGCCAACTCTTTACGAAAAAATGCTACATTCGGGTGTCGCTCTTATTAGAACTCATCGATAGTATATATCTTTTCCTCGACCGGAACTTGAACATGGTTTCGCAGTTGGGTTGACCAACGTGGAACTGACTCTAATTTAGTTGCGACCGGATTAATATACCTGAAGGCTGAGTGAAACAGATTCGAATGGTCGTTCTTTTCACGGGGGAATACAATCACAGCCTGTTAACATCGGTCAATACCCATAAGGATAAGAGTTTCTTAGTCGAGTCGAAATCACCGGTTAAGTTTAAAATATTAAAATAAGAAAGTGAACCGGAGTTTCAGGTGCGGTGGCGGTAAGAATATGCATTATTACGGTACTAATAAGAGCGAAGATCGTATTCTCTGCTTCGATGGTTGACTGAAAATTCCACCCGAATGCAAAAACTGCAATTAAATGTGAGGGTTCGGTTGTTACCCACCAAACCCCCGATTGCTTGCCACTAATTATTACTGTTATCATTATTATCGTTGGTTTTAAACTAGTTCGGGAAAAAAATGAAGAGGTTTGCCGTTGTTTATGGTTCGCACTACTTGAGTTAGGGAGTTCAACATTAAGTTATGAATATACAAAATCACAAACATATATTACATTGACTCGTTGTAAATCTCCGCCTCCTGATAAGCAGTGTTTATAATTTTAATTAGAAACAGACGCAATAAACATCATACTGGCATCATTCAATGAAACAAACGGATGGAAAAAAAGAAACCATTTTGTCTTGTTTGAGTTGTGAAAAGGTTTTTAGGAAACGCTTCGTAATTAGTAAAAGATCATCATCATCATAGACAGCAATACATCAGTGGTTAACACTAATGCTTAACTGCCACACAACCATGAAGAAACAGCAAACCCTATATAGAAAGAGAGAAGGTAATGAAGTGGACGGTAAGGGACCTAACTACTGAAAATGACTACGTCCATATTCAAACATTCAGCATCAAGGTGCCTACACCTTGCAAACAACACAACCGAGCTGCAAGTGAGAGTAAAAGATAAAAAACGAGAAAACACGACAACTTGCATAAAGCAGACTACTATGCAACCTGACTTCCGCAGTTGCTCAGTTAACAACCATAAGACAAAGAAGTGACGTCGAGATCACATAACGCTAACTGTTCCAATTTTGGCTTGAAAAAATTGACAGTATCCTTCTCAGATTAGACGCACGTTTTGTATGTTAGCCATCACCTGTGAGGAGTACAAATAAGGCAACCAATTTTCTCTACTAAAGCTGGATTCCTTCTGAAGTATTTCACGCTTGATGTTGCTGACTCGCTGTTGTCAGCCAATCGCAGCTGTTTACTTGTCACGGTCAGTGAGAAGTCCACTTATTATGTTTTCGAGTAAAAAGTGAATCAGACGACGCTTCTCTTGTTTTCAGGCTCATTCTTTTAAATGTCATTAAAAGGGGAGTCCAAAATATCTATACCTTCATTGTCCATTCTCACGTACTGATGTTTAAAGCTGTGATTAATGAGGCTGCTTCAAAGAGTAAAGTGTTTGGAATTCCCAGCAAGCTGGCATTCGACTCACTGCCTACTCATGATCCATACTCAGATGAAAGCGAATCGTCATCCGAAAATGAGTCACGCAAAATGGAGGCGGAATGTGGATCGAAAAAAGCACATGTTTTAAACAAAACTGGAACAGTTATGAAGGAAAAATCGAGGATCAATGAGTGTAGGAATAACGAAGACATTGCGTCTCTGAAAATAATTGAACTTTCTAAGAGGATTCGAGAGCTGATGTCCAGTCTTGCAACAGAACAAAACAAGTCTAGGAGTCTCACCAAACACATACACTTATTGGAGTCGGAACTGAAGGGAAAATCGGATGGAGGAACAAACAGCCCCCCAGTGAGGTACAATAATCGGAGTACGGACCAAGGCGATAATTCGGTTCAACTGAAATCACTTCAAGAGAAGCTGGCGAAGTATGAGCAATCGATAACGGAGCTTAAAAATCAGAACCACACATTTAAGAACGAATTAAAAGCGGCTCGGAAAGTTTTAGAACTAGAAACCGGCGAGGCAATAACGAACCTGAGTATGTGGTTAAAAACAATTGAACGAAAGAATGATGTCGATTTCAATGGGACGATGAAGCCAGGTGTTCAATGGCGTGGAAGACAACAGCAAATAGTTCTCCTGAAGGCCAGATTGAGATCATTAGAAATGCAAACACAAGAACGTGTTATGCATGAACACCGACATTCTAGGAGTGACATTGACGGATCTCTCGAAGCTGGGAGGCTCACATCTGGTGCAACGACGCTGGACGTAGAGGATATTATATGCTTCGAAAATGAACTAAATCATCAAGAATGTAACCGTTCGGTAACCAACAGAGATCAGATGAGTTTGTGCTCCAAACTCAAAAATGTTAACCAGGTAGCGCAATTGGAGAAAGAAAACGAAACATTAAGAGAAGAAATCAGAGTGTTGAAGAACAGAAAGACTAATTGGAAGACCAGGGAACAAAACCTAACTTTGGAAGTGAAAAATTTAAAAGCCCAAGCTCAATGTTTATTAAACAAAAGCAATAACGATGAAGAGCTGATTCAATCGCTTTTAGAATACCAGAAGAAATTGCAAGCCTCAATCCAACAAGAGTTAGACAAGCAGTGTACGATGGAGAATGAACTAAGAAAGAAGAATGATGAGGCATGCAGCGTCCAGTTACAACATAAGAATGAGATCGAAAAGCTTCAGGTAAATCATTTCTTATAGTCATTTTGATGGTAAAAATGGGAAATTTTTATGGGGGAAATGTTCACATTTTTGTTTTTGTTAAAATTACGGATTTATTCTAAATTTACCCTAAAAATTTGCTTAAGCACAAATTTATTTTTAATGGCGAGCAATAAGGATTTTTTACACTATCATCAGCGCAGCTTCAATAATCGTTAATAATAGCTTTCAAAAAGAAATTGGGTGTTTCCGTTTGTATTAGAAACGAATAACCGTACGGTAGGAAGAAACCCGTACACTGTCCCCTAAACAGATAATCGAACATATACAACAGAACGCAGCAGCAATCAACCAATCATGAAAGCTCACACGATCCAGTGTGAACACACATGAAGTAAGGCATCGATAGTTGCGAGTATGGAGAAGGATGAAAGTGCTTGCGTCCAGAAGGACAAGTGGACATAAACGCAATGTGACATAACACCCTCACTTGCTCTGGTCGGGCTTAATAGCACAAATGGAATGAAGCATTTTATTTCCATGTAATTGAGAAGCCCTGATAGCTGGTACTCGATGAGACTCAAGAGAAAAGTGGCCATGTGGTCTTCGAAAACGATCGAACAATGTGAACCTAACTTGCAAGTTATCTCGGTAAAACGTTTATATAAGTTGAACAAAGATGCACAGTACAATCTGGTTGTCTCAAAGGCAAGTACACCGCGATTTAGCTGTTCGTCGGGAAAGTGATAAGTAATGATGATGAGCTTCAACAAGAGTGAAGCTTTGCTCTTCCAAAAAGTGTCTGAAGATTGGGTTTAACTGTATCCAAAGGCTGTGATCATTCTTGAGAAGTGGTTTTACACCACGGGCGTGAGAAAACCTTAATAAATATCCTGTTCACGAAAACGGTAAGAAGACGTATATCGCAGGGCGAAAACATTTTTTATAGTGTTTACCAGTCTGTTACGTAAAACATACAGTTATATAGAATTAACGATGATGCACGGACGAACGACAGTACGTCACAGAGTGGGGTACGCAAATTTATTTGTTAGACAGTGAGACTCATTGCGTTTTGCCAAACCATGGCTACTGTGTGACGCTTGAATACCATCGTTTCGAAGAACGTTAACATCTGAAGGTTGCATTAAACGAGGTGGCGGGGTTAACCAAGTGACTCGTCCCGATAGAGTGTTTCGCGAACGAGAATGTCTGATATCTGCCCAGGTGCTGAGATGCCGATCCGTGTTGCATCACAATATTTACCAGTCAGTTGGGAACATCTTAAACCTTTCCCTTCACAAAGTTCTGACCTGTTTTGTCAATTTATGTGTTACTATAACTGTGGTCGAACTGGCAGAGGACATGAGAGACGGAGTTTTCCGAATACAGAATAATAAACACAATTCCACATCGTGATGTGCGATTGTTAGAAGTTTCGAATTACATTTCGAATTGTTTTGTGTACAGAACAGTGAGAAACTTCTGTTCTCTCAGCACTGTTTGCGGTTACGATTTGGCAGATTGCTGCTAGTGAATATTCTAAAAACATTCTACCGGATGTCTATCCACAAACGTAGCATCCATCAGAAGTTCCTTTCTGAATGTCACTCTGTCAACCGTGCATACTCCTATCGTTATGGGAAATTGTATTCGCACAGTACCGTGCCTGTAAGATATAGGCACAATTGAAAGGAATTGCAAGTGTTGTCTGCTCCATGTGGCTTTCTGTCAGACCGATGTGTCGGTGAACTGCACAGTCTCATCGTCTAGATACCAGAATATTTAACAGAATCTATGTCACCACACCCTTCTTCATGGATAATTTAGATTTGGGTACGTAAAAGTAATTTAATGCAAACGAGTGATAAGATGATCACAATCAGTGAACGTTAAAATGGCATCATCATAATGAAGAAAAATCGTTACAACTCGATGGTCCTCCTTCACGTTTTCCAAGAGAAATATCAGCCAACGTGCGGTTTGACGAGGTGACCATTACTACGCTATCAACTCGTCTATAAGTACACTTATTGCACTCGAATTTGATGAAGGTATGTAAAATATTTTCCTTAGCTGTTGAACTCCCTTTTCTGCTCAGTAACCAGACCTTACGGTCAAGTGGATAATTGTCTGGATTATATGCTAACGCAAAGCTTATGGGTTCTAGTCCCCCGTGTGTGTGGTTGTGATATGACCCAACAAGGTCGAACCTGTTATCTATCGCTTCGCTTTCGGTCGCTGGGCTCAAATGTTTGCAGCAATCTCTCTCAAACCTTTCCGGAGCTATGGTAGATGCTCGCTGCTTTGTCGGATGACCAGAAACGGCTGATCGACTTCGATCTATGAGAAGAAAAAGCGAAATGGCTGAGGTAAGTATGGCAATTCGACTGCCGCGCTACTATCTGAAAGATCAAACACAGGATTCGTTTCTGTTAGATTCCAAGAAGACCTTCTGCTCGGATCAGGCCCTTACGCTCACACACGATTAAGTTAGCCACAATTCTGACAAGCGCATGCTGTGCATGAAAAATTGCCGATGACTAAACGTTTATGCTGTACTAGTTTATGGGCGGTACACGTTAACCAAAAGTCCTGCTAAACTCAATCAGCCGCCATTTATCTAACGAGGACGAAGTTTTTGCATTGAAATAAAACATGAGGCCAAAGATGAGGGGCGTTCAGTGTCTAGTAAACATGTCATCCAAATTTTTACCATCAAGTATTGTTTCACCGTACTTTTCTTCACCCTCAACAGAGGGCAACAAATTTGTTCCACTTTCGCAAACATCATGTGACTACTGCTACATTTGTTATCAACGCAATTTGGATTGGTATTTATTTTTTAATTGACACGGTAATTGGTCTTGAAAATTGAATTGCAGGAAATAATCGAGCTAAAAGAAATGAAAATAATTGAGCTTGAGAAACTGTTGGAAGAGCGCAACCAAAATGATTCGAAAACCAGCAAATCTGAGATGGATAATAACGGACAGCCGGGAGGAACAGACGGCGATGATGGGTCCTTAACCAAACAGGTGGAATTGCTCGTAATTGAACGCAATGGTCTGCGGACTTTGGTGGAAACGTTAAATCACCGTTTGGAAAGACTAATGATGCAAATCAAAGAAGTGGAACAGGCGAGTTGCTAATTCTTCTATGCATCGCAAGTGGATAAGACTAAAATCGCATGGAAAAAATATTGGCGGTTGTGAAATTTAGCAGTCAACAGGATATTTAGAAGGGTTACGAGGATGCTGTTCCAAATTAAATATTTACAAGCATCTAAACAGTTGTGTGTATTGTAATCGTTCCAATCAATGAATTAGCAAGATCCAACTGAAGGGTGGATTGTAATGGCCACAACGATAAGGATCTGAATCAAAGACGATGCAGATGGTTATTGATGAGCAGTCACAGAGAAATGCTTGTGAACGCTCATAAATGAAGCAGAGAAACGTTGAGATGGATGCATGAATCGTTGCATGAAAAGATGACAAAGACTGGAGTGTGGTTGTACATGAATGACAAATTGTCACTATATTAATCGACTCAGAGTGTCACTAAAGAACGGGGAAGAAAGGCCGTTAGGAAGTGTCTCCTAGCGAAGCAGGCAAAGTGAAACGTGCAAAACCAATCAGCCCGGGGTCTTGAGTATCATCATCTTAGAGGATGCGTACACCCACAAGTAGAAGCGTATGTCGACTAACTGAATTGAGGCTGATATTTTTTGGTCTCCACTTATGAGACAGATTCAATGTAGGTGAATGGTTCCGTACTATTTCAATTAACCAATCAGGTTGTAGCTGTGGGATGGGACGCCTGTACATTATCTGAATTATGTTTCCTCATGCGCTTGTTGCTACCCCCATAACCTGATTCATTTCAATGTCAAGACTGTTCTAACTGTCTGGTAGTTGTCTGCCGTACATGTTCAGAGCCTCTGATTCGGTCCTGGTAAACGTTTTATTGCTCACTTTTTCTCTGGCTCGGGCTAAGAATCAAGCCACTTTAATCAAATACACGGTAGTAGTGGGGACAATCCAACAGAGGTGAACTAGGTTGTCAAATATCAGCGACAAGTTTATGTACCTGATCTTTAGAGACTAACCAAGTTGAGGTTAGAAACAGCACGTCACAAAGAAAGAAAAATGGTGCATACTGAGATGAAGCACTTCAACAACGATGTAATTAACGCTGACCAGTTTTAATGTGTTAGAGACAAGTTAATTTTCCAATGCACTGGGATTAACCGTGTTATTCGGACTAGTGAGATATTCCTCACTTTCTATTGGTAGCTTTGCCCACAATTACTGTCACCCTCTGAGTGGTCAATTGCCTAGGGCCAACATTAATTTTGTGTTACTGTTGCCGGGGCGAACTTTTGTCGATTTCATTCAGGCTAGATGAACTGCTAAAGATCAGTAAAGATGTCTATTATGGCGCAACCGAAATAAATTCGCACTAAATTTGGAGAACTGAATGACAACTTCAATTCGTTCAAGTATTTTCGCAATTTTTGGATTGTTGAGTCATGGATTCCCTTGTATGGCCTCCACGACGGGGAGCTATAAAGTTCATTGACGACATTAGTAGTATAGTAATCTGGGCGTCCTGCGGCCAAGCGTTTTTCCTAGAGAATGACGCATATATGTAAGACCAAAAATGTCCCAAAAAATTAGACCGAATATGAAACAGAGATAATGGCTGTAAGCAACCAATCGTCCAGATTGTCTTCAACATTCAGTCAGATCGATACGGTCAGTCCATCATGCAAACATAAAACGATCCAGTTCACATGTGGTCACACTCTGTGACGACTAGGTATTCCAGGTTCAATAGGATTAATGTGTATATGGGTTTCCGTGAATTTTTAAGTCATTTTGCATTGAATTTCGGGGAACTCGACTACTTCAAATCGAACACCACCCACATTCGATCACAGTCGTCACATGCAGATACTCCTTTCGGCCGGCCCTTCATTACTACGTGGTGTACAGAAAATGGATAAAGTTAGACAAGACAGTAGCAAGGGTCGACAAAACAACTATAATTTCATACGCACTATAGTAGTTTCAAATAGTCCCATAGAAGTGGTTGACCTACAAGACCGTTTGAAAACAAAACTGGTGTTTCCGGAAACCTCCCGTTCCTGATCATATTCTGGGTGAGTTTGGCTGTATTTTGGGCATTTTTAAACACATTGTGACAACACTTACGTAAAATGGAACTTCTATCAAAGTGTCTTATACATGTACCTCATTTGGATAGAACGTAAGGAAGAATTGGTCGATGATGCAGGTGCAGAGTCAAGTCATTTAGACAGACGGACCTGAACACATTGTGTGACATTCGGATGGAAGGCTTGGTGAGGGGAGGACAGGCGACCAGCCATGTGCAATACAATCCACACATACGATTGACGACATCTGTTTTGGATTGGTCTATCACAGTGATCAGAGCCAAAGGACGCATGCATTTAATCATCACCACAACTAGATTGCGCTGTACCATTAGTGACTCCGATCAAACACCAAGTATTCAATGTAAACCCGACGAAGTAAGAACAGGAGGCGTGTGAATAAAGGCCTCGTGGCTAATCGACCAATGTTGGTTAGGCAACTGATAAGCCAGCACGAAAGTAAGACTGTCATCCCTCGAAAACCAGATAGACAGACTCAAATAGTAAGACTTAAACTGTAAAGGAAAATACTGAAGAAACAATACGAGACGTAGTTCATTATAGAACTACACAGTGTAGAAGGGATAAGGAAGGCAAACGAAAAGTTAAACTTTGACGGGAACTCAACTAAGACCTTCATTTTACAATGCACCGGTAAAAGCTGAAACAAAAGGGGTAGGAAACCATGGCCCAACATACTGAAGATGGCAGTGGGTGATTGGATAAACAACGGTAGTTGTTGATCGATGCGAACGAAAAAAAATCAGTTCACGAATATACACGGTTGTTGACATCCACTTTCGAGGTAAAAGTACGATTGAACATCGTTATAGGTAGCTTGCACTGCACTATTTGCGGTTGTACTCGTACACTCCGTATCAAGTATGGACCCAAAGAAATAAGACGGGATGATAGCATGTTATTGTTTGTGATCCAGCGGATTAGCCAGTTGATAGACTTGAGCGGAAGTGAAACACAACCTAGGGAAGTGAAAAATAAGGAGCCTGGAATGGATGAACTTAGGCTGAGAATAAAAATATCGAAAATATAAGACGAAAAGAGCTGCACTATGGAAGTATACAGTAGTGCATACTACATAGAGTAAAAGGAATGTTTTACATCTTACCACAAGAACACACTCAGAAACTTCATGGGCACCTAACAACATGTAGTCGTAGAGGGGTAGGCCGCACAACTATACTGAAAAGCTTATATGAAATGAGACAGTGTACCGATCGCTCCGTAATATTAAGATGATATTTCTGCGGTGATTCCACACAAGTTTAGTAGGAGGCGCATATAGCAAATAAATGTGTGCCCATACACACTTTTACTCATCTCAGAGCTCAATCAAAATCCAGTGACAGATTACTTTTGTGGCAAACATGATAGGCTGGCCATAGCGGCACGATTAAACTTTGACAGCAACCTTGAAAACCGATTGTCTACATTATTCATCGATGTTTCTTGAGTAGGGGATGGAATACAAATGTTGGTCATAAGTACAGACGTGTGAATAACGTGCAACAGGGTTTGAAACCAGGTATCAATAGACTGAAACAAATAGATGAAGGTACGTAAATAATAAGCAATGTACAGACAACTCTGAAACTATGACAAACCAACTGTTGTTATCTGTTCCAGGTAAATGCAACTTATCAGCGTCAACTTGAACAAGAAGTGCGACCAACTCGTGGTTCAATGAAGACCCGCAAAACGCGGGATTCCAATGATGAAAAGGGCCCAAATTCTGAACAGCGATTGCACGAACTGATTAGTCGTGAGTATTCAGAGAGAGCAATTGTCGGTCTGAATGTATCCGCGGCCAACATAGTATCAAAACGTATACAGGAACTACAATCAGCCATATCCGATTTGATGAGTGAACTAACGGCGGTGAAATCAATGTCAGACAGAATGAAAGATGCCCGAACGGAAGACTTTACAATTCTCTCACAAATTGTTAGGCAACTGCGCGAATGCTGCTCCGATGAGAAAGAGGAATGATTTCACATTTACTGTTGAAATTTTTAATCGAAAAATAAGGGTGGGGTGGACTTTTCTACTGTTGTGGATGGCTCTTAGGGTGAATATGATCTGGTTTCGACAACTGAAAGCAACTTAAAAGGATTCACTAGTAAAACAGAAAAAGATGGGATCACAACAGGTCAACTGAAGTAATATGAACATTGCAATGATGATACTTGATACAATCTTAAGTCAGAAATATACTTACGGTTGAGATAACGGTGTCGAACAGAATAGAAAATCGTAATCAACTGTGATTGTGATGGGAGACCTCAAATTAATGTTCACTTACTGGTAAGCAATGTGGCATATTGAATCATTTGGAATAAAGCGAACTCTGAAATATTCGGGCCTCAGTTGAATCCGAACCAATGACAGAAAAACCATTCCCGGACGCCGCAAGCGCTGTACCGGCTGAAGCCACACGAAGTCACACCGAAAACCCAGAAATGTCACAGCTGGACTTAGTTATGCACCAAGCCCACCGTCATATGGAATCTGCCCAATGGTTCACAGGTTTAAATGCTCTGGCACGGTTTGTGACATACCAACGTGGCTTGGTCGTTCAGATGGGCATGCTGCTTCTATCACTGGTTCGAATTCAGCCAGAGCGCAGATTTCTCACAATTAAGTTCTTTTACAATGCCGATTTTCTTTTTACCTGCCTTACGGTCGTCCAATTTTGACTAACTGTGCCTTTCATTTGTATCTGTCGTGGATTTCGGTTTAGTAAATTATTCTGTTTCAAACCACCCGACAAGTAGACACTGCTCAAATTAAGGTATTTTACTGTGTGTAATCCTCTTAAAGCGCATTCTGGAAGGCTGCCGTTAACAAAGTTGACTGCAATAGAGCAGGTTATCCGTTTAAAGTGTTAGAGTAAATTCCAACCACTTCACAGTACCTACTGGCCTAAGTACACTAAAATTGCGAGGTCTAGCCGCATTACAGAAGACCGGTAAGGTGACACGAGTAAGCAGCACACTGTGGAGAAAATGGAGTCTCAAGAAACATTTCATATATATCAAGGAAAGCTAGGTGTACAGAACAGATAGTCAGAATGGATGCCATTTAAATCGTAAAATTGTTTTTGGATGTTTCACGTAGAGGTCAGCTTAAATAAGTAGTCAGGAGTGAAGCAATTAAATGAAAATAGTTCTGGAACCGATCACGAGCGAAACAAACGATACGTTTGAATATAGGTCAGTAATATTATCCTAAACAGAAACATACTGGTGGATACTTGCTGAAACTTCAATTTGTCTCAAGATTTCCACAGTAAGATAAACAGTAACATAGCCACCGCAAAGTCGTTCACTCGTCAAAATTCCCCAGAGGAATGGTTAATTGGAGTGCGCGTGAACTACACCAGAACGCCTACAATTGTATCTGTGCATGGTGATCCGATGTGTAACAGTGTGCAGATCAAGCCACGATAATAGCACACTTGGATTCGTTAAACGGTTCTTGGTAGCGAGTTGGCTTCAAGGTGGAACTCTATGGTTTAACTTGAGACAAATGAAATTTTGGGTTGAAATTTTATTTGTACTGATCTGCTAGTAGCTTGTTCAACGTATGACTTAATGATACGACTCTTTATGTGACAAGAGGAATTTTGAGTAAACAGACACTATGTTTAAACTCCCCGTAAGCATCGCATTTCCGTCAGTCGGTTCAATAGGCGTTCTTGTCGCTCAACGCAAAAATATTCGCTTATTTGAAACAAGTGGCTAAGAAACTATTGTTGGCACTTCACTTTGTTAAGTTGCTTACCTTTGTTACTACAGTGTATTATAGAACTACGCTCAGTAAAGATTAAGTAAGCGGAATGTAAAGGTGGACTTTATTGTTAGTCAGTCCGATACTTTTGCGTTCGAGATCACGCAATTTTCGGAAGCGTTCATCAACAGTGTGGCAAACTGTCAAACGTAATCAACTGAGAATAGAAAGATTAATCAATTCCCAACTTAGTCCGTATGCCAACAAGCGACATTCTTAACGAGACAGTAGTGTTCACAGAATGGATGTTCGGATAGGTAACCCAAAGATTTTGTATGTGGGTTCGGATCTGACCTGACCGTTTATGCCACACTGACGTGATGAACAGGCTTACATGCGATTATAACCAGAGGAGTTACGCTGACTAGGACTTTGGTCCTCCCAGGTTCGATCATGTCAGAAGGGTCAAAGGGGAACAGCCAGACAAAAAGCAGCTGAGATCATAGGCTTGTATTTTTCAATACTGACCCCATGGAGGTGCTTAGGCAGTGAGGCACGAATCTACCTATGGTTCAAAACTATGTTTATAGTTACAACATTGCTGTCTTTGACGTACAGAAGCAGGGGGTTGGGAGGAGTATCCTAAAACAAAAAGAACTCCGACTGTCCATCGGTTGACCGTGATCGCGGGCGTGTAACCCCGTACGGCGTTCTTCTTCACATGCCGGGATTGAAATGTTTATGGTTTCAGAACTCCTAGAACGACCGCTTTTACTGTGTGCATCTAACGCAATCTTTAACTTTCAAGACAAGATTTATCGTCAAGTTGGAGTCACGATGAGCAGTCCACTTGGTCCAGTTTTAACCGATATCTCTGTGGCCAAACTGGAAAAGCAAGTGGCGAACAAATTGGACAGTTTGGTTTTCTATGGAAGACATGTTGATGACACACTTACAGCGACAAATGATCAGACGCAAGCAACAGTTTGCTAGATCAAATGAACTATTGACATTCAAACACTCATTACACTTTAGAAAGTGAGACCAATGACCGACTGTCGTTTCTGCATATTAATACCATTATGAGAATGGATGGATCCATTCAATGCGCTGTATATCGAAAAAATACGTGGACTGGTCAGTACCCATATTTTGACAACTTTGTTCCGGTAGTACACAAAAGAGGATTGGTACGAACGCCATTTGACTGGAACCGAACGGCTTTGTACTGGTGACACTCTGGATGATGAACTCCGTCAAATAGAGCAGACCTTATTAGACAACAGCTATCCGAGGGGATTTATAAGAAAATTCAACATGAACGATGTGCAAAATAATTATCAACCCACAGTCCTCAAAAAGACAGTGGCTTTGCAACTGCCGTTCAAGGAGCACAATGTGTCGAAATGTTGAACAACGCCTGAGGTCAGCTGTTGTCCGCACTTTCTTTGCCGCAAAGCCACTGATTGTGTATAGAACGTTCCGAATCCCCACATCCCCGGTTAAGCAACCGACGCCTCAGTTCGCCAAATCAAACGTAATCTATGGATACAAATGTGGATGCGGAGCATTCTATGTTGGCAGAACTGAGTGCCAGCTTGAAACCAGGGTGGCCGAACAGTTACCGAAATGTTTTCAACAGAAGGTCAGACGATCAGGCAACTTGGCTGCAAACACTCGGAAGGAGCCAGCGCCATCGAGTGCCAAACATCACTTGATGACGTAACATGTGGTTTACTCACCAAGGTCATTTCGTGTTCTGTTCTCGGGCCAAAAACGTTTGTTACGGCTGTCGAGGCCATTACGATCAGACACCGTCACCGCATTTTTTGCGTCCAAGACGAACTGTGACGTTGATGTTGTCTTGATAACAACCGAATGGGTTTTGAACCTTGATCTTTTGTGATTTGGAATTGTGTACATTTTAACTCATCTGCAGTAAACACCAGCAGAGATGCAGCGAAATATACTCGCGCATAAATCGTGTTATTTCAGTCTTTTGTCTGTTCTATTGAAATTTGCAAGGGGAAATGACCGTTTGAAGTCATATTACACCTGTTTTGGTTTTTTTCGAACCAGGATCAAGGTAGTTTTAAGAAGCAACGGGCAAATATTCATTTGTTTCCAGTTAGCCGTTCGCTTATTTTAATCTCAAGTGTTACGCACTTGCAACTGAAAAGAGTGCATGAAATAAATTAATCTCTTCGTGGGGTAGACCATCTTCGTCACACCAGTGCCACGGTTCGAACAAGAAGTCGAAGCCTCTGTGACAGACAATGCACACTGGTTGATGGACGCATATTAAATTTACTTACGGACTGACGCATTAGTCTAGGTACTACTGGAAAAAATGCAAACATCTGGGTGGCCAATTCATGCGATGTGTATGACTGGCTGAGTGACTTTTTGAGTCTGATCAATTGATACACAACGTGGCAGATCAGTAGCGCTCACTCAGTCATCTAACAACAGGTTTGATCGCAAAGAATGTGGTGAATTAACGCCGTCTGTTAAAGAGGTTTAGCAGAAACAGAATGGCAATACAGTGGGTTAACGTCAACTCAGACAAATATGACGTAAGAAAAAGCGGATTAGCAAAAAAGAGAACGACTTCAATATAGAGTGAGGAAGATAGCGCGTCTCAAGAACACATGTAAACTGTAACTGTGTTCTTCACCAATGAATACACCGTTTGATGGCGTATGTTTCCATCCTTAGCGAGAAGCCGCCACAAGTCTGTGGATCAACAACGTTCAGGTATAACACAGAAGGCTGCAATGGGCCAAAGACAGACATCTATAGTGGAAAAAGGTCGAAGGAGGTGTCAAAATTCGCATTATGAGTGAAACACGTTTATTAGAATCGGTGTATGCATACGTTCCACAGGACAACCTGAGTGCGCCGTCAAGACCAGGTATGTCAGTGTACACTATTCAGACAGCACTAGCATCACAGATGGTAATGGTGAGCAAACCACTCTAGTAAACAATATTGCATTTATTAATCAGTTTACTTACTTGAAATGAACTTCAGTATACACAACTGGTACAAATGTACGCTATCCATACTGTGAATAACAGCCAAGCACTTGTAAAGTTTGACGCTACAGTCTGGAAGAGATGAATGGTAGATGTTAATTGCTTCCCCAGGAGCATTATCTCACCTAGTAAAACCATTTAGCCGGAACTGAGAGAAAGCGGTAGCAGTGTCGTTTGACTGTAGTAGTGTAACAGGAATCGATACGCGATGGACTATAGATCGTCTTTGTGGAGAACAAGCACAATGAGAACTATAGTGTAGACTATACAAGAAAGAAAAAAATTAAGCAAAAAACCATGGTGGTCTTGAGCCTGATGATCATTACACAATCCAGGTAGTGGTAAGGTGTTTGATAAACAAATGAAGTGGACAGACCAGACTTATCTAAATTGCACGCAACTCAACTGTGATACCAAGCCGCATTACTTATAGGAAGAACGTGGCTTTCAAAATGACTCCAAAAACCTGGCTAGATAATTATCAGATTGCCTCTGCTAGAAACATGTACACGATCAGCCTGGTTCTAAACCCGACAAGATGCCAGCACTAAAACGTTTGCTAGGAATGAGGCACATTAGACTAAGAGGTTAAAAATATACGACGGGCAATTACCATAAAAGGTAGTCGGGAGAGAGAACTAAACAGATGGAACGGACATATAAGGCAGTTGTCGTGTGGGAATGAACCAGATGGGTTAACACAAATATTTATTTCGAGATTACTGAAATACGTTCTCCCAAGTAGATGGTTAAATGATTCGATTAGCCGCTCAACTTGAAATGTAAAGTGGCTACTGAACATGGAAAAATCAGTCTTGAAGAAACGCGTTAAGGTTGGAACTGATAAACAAATGATTTGGTTGATCCAGGCAAATATGTGCAAAAATCTCATTTGTTACCCTAACCAGAGCGCAACTTGAGTCCCTGCAACTAGAATTGACTTTAAAGATCCCACGAAACAATGATAACAAAACTTTGATAGAAGCAGAGTTTGAAAATTCAGTTCAAACAGGATAGAAATGTTCAGGCGTCCGATTGTGTGGCTGGCTAAGAGGAATATCAAAAAAGTCGATCACTTGACGCACAATCTACTTCAGGAAAATGGGGACAGAAATATTTCAGCTTTACTTCAAACGTCTGGAGTTAGATGCTCCCTGTCGAAAGTGATAACACACGTGGTATTGGAACGAACAGTGTTGCATGATTCACCTTGCCTGCTTTTTCACGGTGGAAAGTGTCACACTGGTTTTGTTTCATATTTATCTGTCACTTAGTGAGCTGAAAGACAGAACAACAAAGTCGCTGGAGGTCGTGAATGCCCGTAGCTTTATGATTTTTTCACATCTATCACTACTATCGTTCTAAATAGATTTTGATAATAGGAACACATTACGTTTGGTGTGAAAACTAAAAATTCCACATCAAAAACAAACCAATATGTCACAAGACATCATTTCGTGCACTACAACAAGTATGTCAAAAACTTCTTCACAACCACCGGCAAATTGAAACGTGGTTAGAAGCAAAATACTTGTGTGTCTCGACACGGCAATTACAAGCAACAGAAACAACAGGTATGTTGATTAACAACACCCCTCGGAATGGTTTACTGATTAGTTATATTATGATCCAAAAAAGAAACTGCAAGCTATCGACATAAGCAACGCGAAGTAAACGTTTAGACAATCGGAATAGCGCATATTGTGGTTGTTTCACAGCCAACTAGAAGTTTGGTAATGGAGTGAGAACAAAAAAGCACCCATAAGATAGAAGGGAGGATTGCAAAGTATATGCAAAACGCTAAGACAGAAATTCACAAAAATCAATACCACGGTTAAGGAAAATGTCAGAGTTAACGAAACACAGGAGTCTCAACGTTTTGTGTCATCGGGAGAGGGAGTATCGTAGCAAGCATCCAGAAAACCCACAGCCACCTCCGAGATAATGGATCGATCAGGGATCGTGGCACACATGCCATACAGGGCGGCCTGAGAAACAGGGTTAGAGGCAAGGAGGTAAACCAATACGAATTGAGCAGAGCAGTTAAAAGTATGTCAGTACACAATTATCATGAACCGGAAAGAGGAGAAAAATCGTGGACAGCTTCTCCCGAATTAACCATGTTGTAGTCATTTCGAAAAGAGTAGACTGGAAATTGTGTCTGAATGCGAAAGTTCCTGTCAGATATGAGTGCTATTCAGCTCAGACTGATCAAAGCCTGCTGCTTACCAAGTGATCCGTTGTTTAAACTTAGTATGGTCACGATTTTGTGGACATATTTGATTTGACTTTAAAAAATGGAGGGGAAAACGGGGGAAGAAACAAAAAAGTACCTTGTTCTAACAGTGACAACAGATGAAGTTTAACATTGACAAAATGGAGCATAGGACGCAAATCTATTTCTACCGCTAAAAATGATAACATACACACAGTTCGATTTTCTATAACCAATGCTTTTTAGATATCGCGCTCGGTTTACACCGTGGTTTTGTGGGACTAAGTCAGCGTACAAATTGGGAGAGGTGAGCGGTAGAATAGCCCAAAAGTGGTACACAGTGCTCCAAAAGAAAGGAACACATTCGTTCAAAACATTTGTACGTGCAGTATTTTCACATTGGATACTTCCGTTAGAGAAACAAGCCCCGCAGAACAACACACCGAACGTTTTCAGGAGCAGGAAAGAGATCAGTCCTCTTCGGAAAGCATATAGTAGGCTGATATTGTCGCATCAAGCCCAGTTGATTTGCGCAAGGGCGGTAGGGAAAAGCACGCAAAGCCGTTCGTGAACCATCTTTGCATGTCGTTCTGGGGGAACAAAAATTGACCCACGTTCAACACAAGAGTGTCGTCTAAAGCCTGTTAAGCTTACCTAGTCAAGAGTTCCTGAATTTGAAACACCGTTGGTCGGGGCACTCTGACAGTATCCCAATACACAAATTATACTGTTGCATTTTGACAGACAGTGGACTGTGAAACGCGAAGCGCTTGCAGATGTTATTACCGCTTCTCTCGATGTGTGATTACGCAACCTCATAGAATGACAGTGTAACCGTTACAGGCTGATCAATTGATAGTGCACGTTCGTTTAGTGAGTCAATAATACCTTGGGGAATTAAGAACAGTCACGATGGGATCCAAGTATTAAGCATCTCTATGTTGGTGTTTAGATAGGATGGAGCTGTTTAAGTCAACGTCGCATCCACGTTCAAAAATGCTCCCACTCTTCTAAAAGCGATATGTCTACCTTTTTGCTTCCTCAGGCAGATGATTGTCGCTCGAGGGAGTAATGCAATTGAAGAACTGACTTCTAAACAATGTACGGGTAAGGATGTGTCTAGTATTAATAACCAAAAATACACAAGAAAACTTAGGTGGTGTGATCAAAAGAAGTGACGATCGACAGTGGTTGGAATACGAACGCCTGACACGCTGAACGTTCTATAAGGAGATCAGCGGTAGACAAGACTGACATGATCACGAGTTGTGCAAATCGTGACAGTTTTATTGAACAAGGAAGGTGCAGCTGTCGTTGATCAAGTTGAGAATTCCACGATCACGGTTATTTTTTAATCAGTGACATGTTAACAGTAACTGACTAATTACGTTACCCAATAGTCTGTAGTCAGAAATTGTTGACCAGATTCAATGAGGCCGGTGACTTCAATAGGATCATGCAGTCTAGGTTGTGATATCACAGTTTAAACCTAAACGGACAGCATCCACCGATTGAGACAAGTTCGGTTGAACGCGAACGTCACGGCCAGACGTGAGTAGTGTTCATTCAACGCTCCTTTTCACTACCATTTGTACAGATAACAGCTGAAGATACAGTGCCAACGAGCTCAATTCAAAACCGAATGTACATGTGCATATGTTCTGTTGTATCACCCGCCCGTCGACTTTCAGTATAAAAGTTGGAAGCCAAAGGCTATAATCGACAACCTTAATCTTTCTTTCAAGTAACTCAGAGTATCCTAGTAGGATCGTAACCCAAACACCAACGTTTTTTCCAGAAATACTAAAATTACGACAGTTAACGAAGTTGAGATCGCCCTGTTGTCAAGGCAGCAATCTGCAACGCACTCAGACCCGTTATTCGTACGTTAACTGCTCACTGCTTTATCGGTTGGTTCATTGCGCATACGAACAGGTGTCACCTTGAGCTTACCAAGAAATGCTTACTTTTTGATTCTGTGTTGTCGTATAGTAATGATATAGTGTGTTCAAAGGTCTTAGTTTGTTTACCAGTGTGGCGCACCGCACCAGACATAATCGAGAGACGAATGCTACGCAGACTGATACAGGAGACTCAAATCGTTATTCTATAATGACAACGCACCAGTGTCAAACACTGAGATACTTCTGTTTTTGGCAACCAGGTCATTAAACGTTTAATTAAATACAGTCATTCAAAATTTAAAAAGCCCCCAGATTCAGCGGACATAAGACAAACCGAACGGAGAATGTGGAAACAGTTTTTGACGCAATGTTATTGGACGTAGGTGAACCAACAGTATCCAACCGGTATATGTGACCTGATCTAATACGGTTGGCGGCATCCGATTCGGATTAGCCTGTCACAGTGACCGAAGCCAAAGGACGCCTGCGCTTAGCCATCACTGCAATTGGCTTGCGCTGCACCAATTGCAGTTCCACCAACACACCACATATCCAGTGTAAACCCGAAGGAATAAGACTGGGAGGTGTGCCAGTGGGGCCTTTGTGTCCAGCCGGCCAATGCTGGTTAGCCACTTGATTGGCTAATACGGAAAGGAAACCCCTATCTCTCGGAAACTAAACAGAGAGAGGCTGCAATGACGAGATCTAAACTAGGAAGAAAGATTTTTGAAGCGTAATACAAGAAGCGTTGTAGTATAGGGTTACAGGTTAGTGCAACCTAAAGAAGATGGGGATGAAAAGCAAATTTCTCGCTCAACTATGAAAAGCCAGGCAGACCATTCATCATACAATGCACCAACATTGTCTGGCTGCTCCCCATCGGCCAATCTGACAAGGTTGAACCCGCAAGGACCGAAGTCCTAGTCAGCACAGCCCTCCGGATCAAAACAGCACGCAAGCCTGACCACCACGCCAAGGTAGCAGAAAAGGTCAGGCCTGGTCTAATATACAGCAGCAGTCGCACCTCGGTTTAAAAACTGAACGCTCAACTTGACCGTTGAGACGCCGATGATTTATTCGTAGTACACAGTAGAGACTGATGTCGAATAAGTGGCTAGCGGAAAATTCAACTGTACCTCGATTGATACTGACAACGTGCTTCCAATATGCATCAAGCTTAGAAAACCGACATCGACTTTTCAAAAAACCACAGTGGGGCGATGTCGCAATCGTTCTACAGAAACGAAAAGTAGCGTTCTGTAGGCGGATCATATTGATCAACCCCTCTAGTTCACGTCGGTCGGTGTAGACGAAGAGGCCAGTTGTGAATCGGCCGATATATATATATATATAACGGAATGGGTAGGCCAAAAAGCTTATCCTGTGTGATCAAGTGTGGGTGGTGTTCAAGTTGGAATAACATGAGTCCTCGAAATTCAATTTAAACTGTATACCTTGCCCAGTTGATTTCATGAATTCCGTGACTTCAACCCAACTGAGAAGCTCGTGATTGCGTAGTTATCGATTACAGTTAACAGAATAGTTATTGTGTCTGCAATCGAGACGATCAGGCAGTCTGAGTACCATTCACGCAAGGTTGCGGTCGAGCGTTTAGAAACGACTGATCAGTCATGCTTAGTGTGAGCTTACTGGCGTTGTGGTTAACACGCTAGTTTCACAAACACGAGAGTCGGAGTGAAAATTCCGACTCAGATCAGGATATGCACTACTGGTGAGCTCTAACAGGAGCGAAATTCGAGTCCATTACTTCCGTACGAAGTGGACTGGCCGAAAGACTCATCTGAATGCGAGGACTATGATCAAATGTGGGTGGTGTTCAATTCGAAGTAATCTAAATTCCCGAAATTCAATCAAGACACATAATAATGATTGATGGAGCTCCCAGTACCACTAATGTAGTAAGAAACTCAGTCCGATTGCAAATTAACTGATTATTGACACACTGAAGAAGACAAGGAAGGGCTCACTCACCGAACCACTAGCCGCTCTTTTCGGCCGTTCTCGCATCTCAGCAGCCGCATTGGCAACATCTCGTATAAAGCGTTCCGCGCGGCCCTCGACTGTATGCAAATCGGTCACACACAAATGGACGGCTGGTGGGAATTGCAGCCTGTTCAGCTGCCAACCACGTCCGTTCGGTAGATCCGCGAGTATCTGGGCTAGTTGGTAGATATCAAACTCGTCTGACCCGAACGCCACTACAGAGACTTTGGGGTCACCGAAAACAAAAATGTTCGGGATTTTACGGAGCCTGGTTTTCAAGAAAAAAAAGGAAGGAAATTAATGAGTGCAAAAGTAGTGGTTGTTAATCTACAATGTCGAAAAATCCTTAAAACTGGATTTGGGAGACTGAACCTTGCAAGTGACGATTTGATTTGGAGAAGATCAGACGAAGACGAGGTCACGGTCATCAAAAGCTATAACTGCCTTTTGACGAAGACATAGAGATGATGTTCGACAACGTTCTGATTACTCCCAGAAATCAAGTGGACAATCACGGAATGTCGCTAATTTTTCGTTAAAGGAGATGATGTTCAAAGATAAGTCAACGTTTTATGCACCTTAGCAGGTGAATATTCACTGTCCACACATCAGTATGCAGTCGAATCTTACGAGAAGTCCAGGATTAACGAGAAGGCGTGCTAGGCAAGGGAGAGTGTAAAAACATGGACATGTTCACGAGCATATATAGATTTACAACCGGATCTACTGGATTATGTGAATAAAAATTTAGACGGAATAGTACAAAGGATGACCAGTGTAGAAACGGTTACACGCAATCTATCTGTCTAGTTGGGAAGAACAAGATAGAATATTGAAGGTTTACTAAAATCTAACCTGTTCCGTACACAATAAATTGCATAACAAAAAAACAACAACTTGAAAACCAGATGGATTCTATGCACGGAAGGCGTGGTAGATAATGTGTCGGCGCCTCGCCTGGCGATCGAGAGTTCCAGTTTCTGAGCCACCTTTTTGTTGCCCACATTACTCGTAAAAATTACGGTAGTCTGAAATCTTTCTCGTTGATTGCGCATAAATTCAACCACCAGCATTACACATCGTTTGAGAGGGAAAATATTTACAGGCTTTAAGAGGATACATTCATTGGGACGGGGACAAGAAATGACATTGCAGCTGGGTGAATGTTTTAAGTCTTCATTAAAAAGACGCGAAAATTACAAGAGAACAGTCCAACCAATGGAGGGGTATGTATGCACTACTAAAAAAATTGCGATTTATAAGGGCTACACGTAAAACACCAGAAAATAATCTTACAATTTCTGCAGAAAACAAACTTTACTTGGATAGAATACCAAAGTATGCACTAGGTTACAAAACCGCCGAAACTTTGCGTATAGAACAAAAACGTCAATAAATCAGAGTGCGTAGAGCAATAGCGAATGTGAGTTAGATCAGCTGAGCAGTAAAAATAAGCCACTCTGTAGGAGGACTTTCGACCTGTGGTCGATATCAAACTGTTGCATGCATCAGGAGACAAAATATGAATACGAACGCGGTCGACTTTATTCTCACTGGTGGTGTAATATGAATTTTATTGTTGCACATGGTCTGATGAAGTTTTGGCTCCCGATAGTCTCACTTCCTAACCTAAGCAGATTAAAAGTGGTGATAATTCGATAAAGTTGGATGGATTCGACGCCAATCCATTGGAACTCATCAGATCGTGAAGAAAGTAAGTCACATTGGCTCAATTAACTGTGTGCTATTTCCGTCGGAGATTAGGTTGTGCATCAACAAATAAAAGACAAGTGTTTTGTTCTGATTATTTGTCAACTCAATCCGTTTGGTTTATTTTTGAACCTGGTAACTTTATCACCTGTTACTGAACACAGTGGGGCGGAGTGGACAACAAAATGTCCCCATTTGATGGCCGTCTGTGAGCGTGCATCTCACCGGAAAATCTCCCGCCTGATCGTTGGACTGTTAGGGAGATCTGGAGTTAACTTATACTTACTCCTATCGTGGATCGACGCTTCCGACCTTAACGGTTTGATGGCGATCTTTAGTGTCCAACTGCCCCAGATCAATGAACTCACTGATACCACGTTTTGCAGTAAACTCATTTCATCCACTGAGTCTCATAAACCAAATCAACCACGAACCCACACAAGTTGTCTCACGGTTCATCTATGGAATAATCGTCGAATGTACCACACATGAGCAGATGATCTGCACTTTCGATGTATTATTGATGAAGTCTAAAAACGAAGTATTAGCACAGCGTTTATTATCAGGCGTTACACCGCGAAATGAAACTCTTGCTGAGTTTCTTCAAAAGTGAAGGGATAAACATGCAAAAAGTGTGAGAATGGATGACATCGAACGGTTCTATCACCGGGACTACACTGATTTCCACCGTGACCACAATCGTTCAGCCCAACAATCTAACCGATGCTGTTACAAACATACTTATCAATGGAGTCCGCTGTTAAGATCCGACAGACACAGAGTTCCGCTTCTGTGTTACATTTGAACCACCAAAACATCGAGGGCTTTCGTAAAAAAATTATTACGGCACCTGTACGTTTATATAGTTCCAATCAGGAACATTGCGTTGTGTGAATAAAGTATAAAGAAATATTTTATATGCGAATGAGGTCGTTAGAGATACGTTTCGCGGAGAATAAACTAACATTTATTATTTGCAGATTAGCTGCAGCGTGTGTGAAGCCACCATCATTGTCTCAGCATGGCACCCAAACAAACAAACCCACTGCTGTGAAAGCTAGATGACATTCTCTTTCGGGCGATCAGCGGTTTAAAAGACATTACAGAACCTTTGAGATCACTGCGGAGAGAGCAGGTGTTACTGACTATCAGTGATAATGACAGGATGGTTCTCGAATACAGTTAGGCAATTAAACGCCATTCATATATGGATGCTTCTCTATTCTCAAAAATCCATGAGCTATTTGAAAAGACAGCCCATTTTGAAGTAGTCAACACCAGTGATCTGTGAAGTGTTAATCGTCAGATTCTCATGAGGGGAAAAGGAAAGATGTACACTACTTCTGAAGCTTAACACAAACTTTATTCCCTTCAGAGTAACCAACACCATTGCCTGCTTCCAGAATTATCGAAGATTGACCTCGTCTGGGTAGACAATATTACGATATACGGGATTGATGTCACAGAAAGTATGGGATTACGTTTGAGAGAATAAATAACATCATTGTAACAACTATCAATCTGTTTAGTTACGAGGTCTCGAAAGAGATAATAGTCAGATCCTGAATGACTTCGTGTTTCACGTGAGTTGGCTTCACCGTACGATCTGAAGTTTCAGCACCGGATTGTGGACAAATTCGCGTATTACTCACAAAAGATTCCAAAGTTGTTCGACAAGATACTCCAGAAACAGACCATAGGATTATCTGAATACAATTCTCTGACAAGATAAATTGAAAAAGTTCATTATTATCTCGAACACGCGCTGATTCGTTTGTTCGGCGATAGGGAGGAAACCGATTCAATCTGACATCTTGTTCTCAGTTGTAAAGTACCACATCCTGAGTATTCTGAGATGTCAGACGAACAGCACAGCGAACCTAATTAATCACACACGTAATGACTAATTCCAAACCTTATACACAGCCATCGGAACTTCCATTCCAGTCAGACAACACTAGAATATCTCAGAGCCCAGACAACTTTCTGCATTATCAACACGGAAAAAAGCCTTATGACCTGAGGAACAGCGAACACGTTGTTTTCTAAACCTGTTGCTGTCACAAAGATTACATCTGCCACATACACTACCTCCAGTCATTCTTCATTCATTTGCAAATATCAAACTCCCTTGATGAGGTGGATTTCGCAAGACAATCATATGTACGCAAACACCTTATGAGCAGGGAAGATGTCATGGATTTTCCTATAATTATTCCGTTGTCTCTCTCTCTCTCTGTATAGATATTTGCACTCATTTTCATATCCGTAATAAGTTGAATCATGTTTCCCAGTTACGCCATTGTACTATAAATATACGTGCTTGAAGCTTTAAACTAAGCTTCCGTATTTTGTCCTCACATGTGGCTGTCTACGCGTGTCCATTAGGGTTTGCTCCACCACAGGGTCACAAAGCATATCAGAACATATTGAATCTGGCTGGAGTGCGTTCAGTACTAATGTGTTTGAGTGCGTACCCCTACCATTCTACTTCATAACGGCAATACGACATTTCGAAATGTCCGTGGAAACTGAATCAATGAAGATTAGACTTATGTTAATTCATTCTCGCCTTAAAACACTTTCCAAATCAATCTCAGGGCCTAAGGCAATATCACCTTCGCATACTTGTCACGTGAACATGTTACAGAAAATTTCGATCGGGTTTATATCAAGGCTACAGACTGGTCGTTCCAACACGTAATTCGTAAGTTAGTCACACTTGTAAGCTCACCGTAGTGTTGTCTTGGTGGAACATAACGTTCTCCGAGCATGTGGAGTAATAAATGGTAATCAAAAATGCTTAAAATATGAACACAAAAATGACAGCATAATCGTCGAAAATAACCAGTTCATCCATACGCCTCAACCTATCAGTGATTGTCTCTTAACACACAGCTTATCCTTTCGAAGTTCAGGACGAAACCATCTGCATGCGTCCGAGCCAATTAGACTGAATATTTTTTGTTACGAAAGACCACACTGCCTTCCTGAGATGTCCATGAAATGTGAGCTGCTACTCACTCTGAACGAGAACAGTGACACTTCTGATTAGTTGACAAGTTAGACAGGGAAATTCCAACAAGGACGTTCATGATTCCTGTGAAGAAGCTTAGCGCAAGTATTGACTTACAATCCGAAGAATTTGTGGATGCATTAGGTATCAGTCAACGGGTTGCGCATTTTTATCGTCTAGATAACACCGAAGGTCGCCCCACTTCATTGCTGCTCACATATGAGGATGAAGCAACCGGGATCCGGTAGGCAATGCAAATCGACCCCTAAAGTTGTTTAATATCAAGACGAATGCTCAAAAGACCCTCGATCACCGACGTGTGAACATGACATCCACAATCCAGCGTACGTACGTGTGAATAGCACAGGTATCAAGTAACACCTCATTACTGTAGCTTGCAGCAACACCGGTGAACTGAATACGAAAAACACGTGCCCGCTGAAGTAGCGCAGAATATTGACTAGCCTTACAGTTTCGGTGCTGAGTGCATTGGATCATGCTGAACCGTTCGAGTTCATTTTATGAAAAGCTTGTTTGATATGTGGGGATCTAAATTTCGAACCCCACTGCAAGTCTACACGAGTGAGGAAAGATTAGCCAGTTTTGCAGGAATTGCAACCGAGTGAATTCCAACACAGTCAGTTAGATTCAGAGCCCGGCGGAATTCCAACGTTAGTGTACCACAATTACAAACACTGCCATACAAGTGCAACAATAACTTACTCGTCTGTGATGAATCGTGTAGTTTTTACAATGCGACGCGTAGACTCGATATAACCTTGTCGTCCGAAGTACATCATGGTTGCCCAACACACAGCAATCAAAGCACCTGAACGACTTCCTGTAAGTAGCCATTTAAAAAGAAAGAAAGAGATCAAGAATTGCGTCCCAGAAGAGTGGCCAGTTAATAAGTCACTATTAGGATACTGTAAAAAAACTGTCTTCTGTACAGTACATTTTCTCATTGTCATACAGTCTGGTACCATTACGGACGTTGACCGACGAAGTATTATGATCCATAACAAAGAGCGTGAATTAGAAGTAAAATTCAGGTAACCACAACCAATCCTGTTTGTTGATCAGATGTAGCTAGCCTCCATCGTTTTCATGTATTCGGCGGGCATAAAAAATTAACCCGAGGCTTGTTTTGTACTATCGTCAGGAAACAGATCTGTAGACCGTCCGATAGTGATAGAATAGAACATCATATGAAGTTAAACAGGAGCATGTAAGGCGATAAGGTAAGAGATAAATATATGTCGTGTTATCAATGGGTTGTTCAAACCACAATTCATGCCCAACATAGCAAATCCAGCGGCTGTATGATGCAGGTTAGCAACCGAGTAAAAAAGTAAGCCACGGCAAACAGTGAAACTCATTTTAGCACCGTCAAATAAGATGTTCGTCCACGGATACCTGGGTGGCATAATACGACTTCAATCTACCTCAAAATGTTAACGTTCAGTGGGTATGGACGATAAAATGAACCGGATGATGAGAAGTCGTGATGATCAGGCTGGGCGGACAGGTATAACGGTGTCGGACAAAAGTAGACAAGCATCAGAAATTAAACGTTTCAGTACTGAATGCGTAGTACTTTGGGGCACAACGTAACAGGTGCTTCAGAAAAATAACATGGTGAGAAAGCTGAGATACTTCCATTCTTCAAACAAGAAGAGATTCGCAAGACCGGACGATTGACCAGGAGAGCAACATATTATTAAAAGCGATGAAAAATTCCATGGGCTTCAAATAGCTGCGGTTGTTAATCGCACAACTACAGATTCGAGGCACGGTTATTGCGACTTTCCCGGTCCACGCTTAGTAGACAGTGCAGTGTCCAGTACATATAATGTCGTATGCCAGTAGGTATTTTGTACTAGAGCCGGAAGATTGATTAAACTTTGTGTATATGCCATAAAGAGTGTCTTCTCAGTAGTGATAAAAATCAGCCACGAAGAAGACGGAAGACCACTTGTTGTTGACTGTAGAGATTAACAATCAAAAATCTTCGCTGTCGTTCAGATGTTTGTCAGGGACGTGGTAACTCAATAGATCAACCGTACACAGTGGTTTCAACCCATGAGAGGGGGATCAGCGCTTGTGAATCATCACCACCATCAACAGTGATAATACAGCAGTAGATGGCGCTGACATTCATCTGTTACGCAGCTGGAAGAAACAAAAGAGAAACTATGGCTGTGAAACAGAAGCTTAAATCTAAATTCATTAAGTACATTCAACCGGTCAACATTAAGGTGCCTATACCTTGTAAACAGAGAAGATTGCAAGTGCGAGTAAGACGACACGTGTAAAAGAGTTACGTTCCTAATGGTTTTTACTTCTTCGCTTCGTGAACTGTCTGTACACGACAGGTAACTGGGTGAAGCAACGATGATATTTACGAACGTGAACCCGACTAGCCATAAGGACCTTAACAACAGGCCTATCAAATCAAGATCACAACCCGAGAAACGACCGTGATATGTAGTGGATAATCTACTGATAACCACACCTAGTTCTTTGAGCTGAGCCATTGTTTGTCTAACCGGGACCCTGTGCCGGCTGGCTACAGCACTACTAAACATTTTCATCAAATCACCGTTAAAGAAAACAAAAAGGTAGGCATAGACATTGTTTCCGAGCAGACAAGAAGAAAATCGCAACAAACTGTCCTGTCTGCACTGTTATCAACAGGCGATGTTGGTGGTCTCCAATGCTCACGATGTTTCGTAAACCAGAGAGGTTCCGTGGGGCAATCCAGTAGGAACTTCCAGAGTAAGATAAATTCGACACTACACAACGTCAGAGAGCTCGAATAGCATGAGAGAAAACAACCTACAAGCGACTGTATGAGTACCACATAGGAGAAAACAGCTTTTGGTGTGAAAGCTAGACATTTAAACATAACTTACTTGTTTGGACTCATCACAACGGGACTGACTCTTGAGGCGACGTGACGGCATGCATATCTCGATAAACTACTGAGCTAAACCGGACGGTGTGATGATCACACCGACAGTTACTCATGTGAAGCAGGCCAGTATGTAGAAGTCTAATAAACCACGGTTTCTTGGTCTTCTATAATGGGGCTTGCAAGCAAGTTGGTCTCCTTCCCGAGAAAACCACGACTTCCAATAAAGTGCTACCATACGATGTAGACTTTTCAACAAATGTATTGGCGGAGTACCTTAGTCGTTTTTTTGACTAGGTCTCGGAGTTCCGGTAGTATCTCAGACCATACGCAGCCATGAATACCCACAACACCAATAGTTTCATATTGCATCGGTCGTCTCGCAGTATAAACCGTATCGCTCCGTCTGTTGCATACAGCGCGACAGCAAGATGAAAATACGTTGCAACTGACTGTTCGCCCTCTATCCTACCCAATTTATCTCTCAGGTCTCTCCCAGTCCGAATTCCCGGTAGTTACTCCACAAGTCCCACAGCAGCTAGTCAAAGTAACACTGTTCCAGTAAGTCCCATCTCTTACGACAAAGCATCATGCCGCCTTCGTTCTTTACTTAAGCCTAGAATGCGAATTAGTACAGGGGTTTTCAAATTTTGAACAACGGGACAGAGTAGCCAACAAAACACTCCTCGCAAGCAAGTGAGAGTCGTTAAACATCGACGTCTACCGCATTTTGGAGACTGGAATCAGGGATAGTAGTCGGCTTGTAGATACCGATTGCATACTTCGGGTGACTACACAGACACCCCTAACAGTCAGGCTGGAGTGAGTATAGTCCTCGGCTCGATGGCCGTGCATGCATTGGTGGTTTGGATTCCTGTCAACAGCAGACCTTGTGCCCGTCCGCCTGACAGTTTTTACAGAGGCCATCTCTAGAAGCCGAAATCACAGAAGTCGTTTCACTTTGTCTGCAAATGCTCCGACTAACTGCAGTGACGTCCGTGTCAAGGACGACTTTTTCTCGGGTCTAGCCGCTATCCCTAGGTCATTCTAGCCAGAGATGTGAACGCCCAGATAGACCACCTTGTATGTTTGGTTAGGTGACCGCCACAACTGTGCACCAAGCATACAATATCTTTAACAGTACTAGATTTAGAAATCGTGCGTATGATTGCTATACTGAGCACCTTCATTTTTTGAACCAGATGTAGTCTCGAACAGACCACATAACTCGTAGTTGAAGGCGACGTGGTCCCATTCAAGACTGTCGTTCTCATGGGACCGCATGTTTGGTTTCATGTCATATGTTGGTGCGTTGTCATTTTGTTTTCGCTTTCACTGAGCAACAAACACAACGACTGACTGTTGAGAAACTGACCAGACCATCAATAAAGTATGTGCCTAGAATTCAATGTTAACAATTCAAGCTCCGAAGGTGCGAAACGCAGCCAGACAGAAAGCTCACAAGTCATTCATGAAGCAAATATTGCTGCATGCTGAAAGGTGGTTTGTAGGCTAAACAAACATGAGGTCTCAGAGGAATCTTCGGGGTTGTTGGATGCTAGATGGAACGTTAGTTCTGGCAATTCATATAAATTTAGGAGGGATATACGTAGAAAGCTGACGCGTAGCCTAATCTTGAGGAGTGGCTAGTGGAAAAAGTTAGGGAAATGGAAACCACTTTTGTTTTACGGAACATCGAGAGACTCTTTAATCTTATCCGGACAACTGGTTCAGTAAATTCATCTGTCCGTGAAGCTATCGGCGAGACAGAAGCACATTCATCCACAATAAGCCCATAAGGTCAGAGCGCTGAACGCAATACATTGAGGGTTAATTTATCTGACTTCAAGCTACTGCTGCGTTACATCTGCAAACTTGCACCGAAGCTGAGTTGCGCTACTGCGCTTGGTCGCTGTAAACGCAATAAAGCTGCTGAGTTGGTTGACTTCGTACCGGCACATTACAAAGGAGATAGAGTCGTTAGTAGAATCCTTCACCCAGTTGTTCCAACTTCTGTGGACGACAGGGAGCATCCCTCTGCGCTGGATCCATTCCAAAATAGTCTCATATCCAAGAAAAAAGTCAGGGTTGCTTTCGAAAACTATAAGGTGAGTAGTTAGACTTCGGTCAGTTTCACAACTCTGGTATCCATTACACTTCCTCGATTCAGTGCAGCCCACAAAGCACACATTAGAGAGGAACAGGCAGGGTTTTATCCAGAACAAAGACGTGATGGTCAAATTTTCACTAGCCGCCAAACTCTGGAGCAACGTCGTACGTACCGCCGGCCAACAATGACCATATTCCCCAGTTATACAAGTGCGGTTAATTTCGAGCCGCTAAGAGTCGTTTACATGCGGAGGCGTACCGAAGAAGTACGTGAATATACTGTGAGCGGTTTATCCCTATACTTCAGCAGAGATTAGGGTTTGGAATGGGCAGTCAACAAGAGCGGCATCGTTCAAGGCTGTCCAGTTCCACGGTTTTTGTCTAATTTTCATAGGCGAAATGATGTAGAACTATTTGTTGCACTCACAAGATGCGGAGTGGGTCTCTTATCTGGTAAGAGACTGACTATTCTAGAGTATGCTGACAAGATGCTGTCGTTTGAAAACTTCCAATCACCATTAGCAACGCTTAATGTTATTTCGCACTCTGCTAAGTACTTCGGGATGCGTTCTGTAGCCTCTAATTGCGAAGTGCTTCCGCAAGACTGCCACGATTACGTAGACTTAATATGGGATGATTGTTGGCCAGTTTGTTGAATTGGGAAGTTGTCAGTCGCAGGGGAGATATATGGAATGAAATTGAGGTTCGTGTCTCTAAAGCTAGGACAGTACTTACCAACTCAGGACATCACTGGCGACAGAGGGGAATTTCCTTGAACCCGAAGGGCCGGGCACGTAAGTCGACTATGAGAAATGTGCCGCTGTACAGATGAATCGCCTTGAACATAGGATCGTCGATCAGCTGGTACCGACAAGTAAGCAACGAAGGAGTTAGGAAGCGTATGTTTAAAAATGATAGCCAATCAAGTCGTTTAGTTTAAATCTTCAGTTTGCTTAGACGTAGACGGTTGGACCGTGTACTAAAGATGTCGGCTATTTGTCTGTCACATCGAACACTTTCTGCCAATGCTAAAGCCGACTGGCGTAAGATGAAGGGTAGAAAGATGATGACCTGGCGTAGAGAAATGAAATAATTCACCAGAGGTCTGGCAACGGTAGGTCGAGTTCGTTTCTCGGACTGGAGCCCCCGTAAATCACAGACGTCAGTTGAGATGGTAGCTAATAGGGGTCAGTGACATGAGTGCCGTGAATGTTTGGCGGAAATGTCTGTGTAGGAAGTGAACTCAATGACGCGGGGTGATGAAAGCCGTAAGAAAGCTGTCTTTCTGACAATGTCTTCCTTTCCCTCATAGCACGGTTGCTTGTTTGTAAGGTTTAAACACTTAGGTGTTGATTGCTTGAGTATAGCCAATTGTTTATGGAAATCGGATTCCCATATATTCCTTCGCTTTTTTCCTCTTACTTTTTTGATGATTGTATAGCAATTAGATATAAGCCAGAACCACTGACATATTGTTGCCTATGGTGATGATGATGACAACAATAATAACTGTTTTGACCATCGGGTGGATTTCAACTCGACAGATGTGAAAAACGGTAATCAGGGTGAGTGTGCAAATCGGTCAGTGGAGATAGCAGGCAGTGTGTTTATTAGCAATTAGGCAAACATTATCCTAAATTGTGAGCACGATTGGTTGTGGGCCGGGGAAAATTTGAGGATCCGCACAAACTTCTTCTAAGAACAGAGGTCCGAGTTATGGAATCGGATACTAATGGCCTCGGAAACTGTCGAAATTGTGAATCACAACGTTTTGGATCGATCAAAAGACATCTGCCTTGCTGATAGAACGATTACAGTACGTGAACATAATTCCACGTGGCTGGACAAGTGGTGTGATTAAAACGATTTCAATCGCGATTGTTGCACAATCGAACTCACAACTCGAAACAATGATTGCGTGACTGCCAACAACCACGTCGTCCGCAGTCTCTATTGCCCAATTTCTGTACTCATCCTGGCTAGTGTTTCCACATTTATTGTGTTGTAAATGAGCTGATGATCAAACACGAAAAAGGAGTCTTGTTCGATGCTTTGTTGTTCCCAAGACTTCAGTGGGTGTTTTCGAAAGAGGCAACTCAATCGCACCCATCCCTGCACAGGGCGCATTGCGTAAGAACGGGAACTCAAACAATGTTGAAGGTTGTCAACATTCCCCCACGAACCAAAATATCGAGCAACGGCATTGATGGGATTAATCGAACACTCACACTCGGGCTGCGAGTCCGCCCTTTATGTCGAAAACCGAAACATGCATCGTTGGATGGTTTGCAAAAGTAAGATTACAAAAAACACGACCAAACTCGCAGAAACACATGGATATATATGCATATATTTCAGTGTGCCATTTCAACTTTGGAATTCCAGCTGGTCTAACATCCCAATCAGGTCACCACGTACTCAGTCAGATTTGAACCAGATGGGGCGCACAAACCATAGATATCATCAATAGCGGTAGTTGACACAAAGTCTTAACTGCCACGTAAGAAGGAATGAGAGAGGAAAACGAGTGAGTCTAAAGTCAACAACTTTATGGCTAAACCAGGATGTTCAAAAACTAAGCTTTGATAAGACAAAACAGTTTGCGTATTGTGATGATCTATAGGGAGGGACAAGCTGATCAAAACGACAGAACCACTACAACCAGACACCTGACAGACTAATTTCGTTGCTCTCTGAGTAGGAGAATTGAGATAGGATTGGTCTTCTACCCTGGAAGACGGGATCTAGTTCCGGTAGCATTATTGCACACGCCTGAAAACAAGCAGTGTCAGTTCAGAACCATGAAACAAAGAGAGTGAAAAAACACGTGAACATAAAAACTTGGGAATATGGGGTAGAGTAAAAAATAAAACAACAACAACAAGAAAAAAGATGACTATTAGCAGTTTTTCATCGTATTTGATTCCGAAAGCTTTTGTCAAGGTTCTAATCCTAGTCCACTACCACCAACAATTTGCCCCACAGTGCAAGTCTCGGTTGCAAACACACACCGTACTCGTGCCTAGATCTAGGCGCTCTGACACTACTCCAGTATAAACAGAACCAGGACATATCGGAATTTTTAGCCTCACACTACAGGTTGCAGTGTGGCATGGCACTGATCACCTTGAAAATCTAACCGGACGATGAATTGAACGCCGGTAACGAATAGATCTGTAGCATAATTGTCTGAATTCCACTGTTGGCCCTTTGATAAAGTCGGCCAGTCCACTTTTGTCACTCGAAGAACCACAAGACCAATTAACCGCGACAGGAGTTTCCAAAACACAGACATGCTAGAAGAGGTGAAACCTGAAGTCTGCTGATCATTATCAGACCACACTAAAGAAATGATCAAGTACAGTGGTTTGTGATTAATGTCATCTTCAGTCATTTGTTTGTCAGTTAGCAGTGAACCACAGACAGGCGTCCTAAGCGCGCCAAAGCATGTGATATTTCTGAAAGTAACTTTGGACCTCAGGAACTTATTTAAATTACGGGTAACTGTTGGTATTAATCTGCAGTGATCCTCTGCTCATGAGACTCTTCTGTGTTTATTTTTTTCAAGACGTTTTCAAGACATTATTCGTGTTGTCTCAAGGAAATAATCATCCGCTGGGAAGCACTTTTGAACCTACGAAGTCTAACGTTACGATTTTCCAGCTCAGAACTACCGAAGCCCCGAGCTGGAGTGTCGTTAGATCGTCCTCTCCACCACACAAATTCAATATAACACGGAGCAACCAACAAGGAGAATAAAATGTGTACTTTGAAAAGTCAAACAAAGCGATCGTTTAATGCACCTCAAGAGAGAAGCATTCGGTGTTAGCAAAAGCAGTTCCTTAGCGGAGACAATATAGGGATTGTTAATTCGGTTTTACGGGATTGACGAAGGTGTGCTAATGAGAGAATAATAAGAGGCCATATGTACGCGTATGAGCACATGAAGATTTTTAAGCGGATCCAATCAAATGTGTGCACACACAGTTAACAAGATCAACATAAAGCGGACGCTTGAAATCCGACAATAAAATGGGTGCAAACAACTCGTTGAGAAATCACGCTATCAATAAATTTAAAACAATAAGTAACGCTGTCGCTAGACGAAAACAATTCATGGATCCGGAAAGATCTGTGGCAAACAAAAAACAGGAATAATTCAAGAGGGCAGCACGACTAATGGGGGAGTATGGATGTAGTCACACAACGCAGCATGATTTTTACGGCACTAAAAAGAACTTTGAGCGTAGGAAACAAAATGTGGGTTTCCCAAATTTGGCAAAATCGTTGTTAGAATGATCGTACCAATCGGTCCGGTTCTATCAAAAATAACTCCCGACCTATACTGCTACCTTGACGTGGTGGTCGGGCTTGTGTACTGTTTTGATCCGGCGGGCTATGCTGACTAGGACTCCGGTCCTTCCAGGTGCAACCTTGTCAGACAGGCCAAAGGGGAGCAGTCAGACGAAAAGCAGTTACACTC
>QNGE01000375.1:219499-231351 GCA_008508345.1 Paragonimus westermani
AGACGCTATCCGAGATGGCGGTGTGTCGCAGTCAATGGCGTACCTGTATCCATACCATTTCTAGTTCTTCCATTTAGTCTTCTTCAGTCTTTTTTGTCCTTCGTAGTACTCTTTCCTTCTAGGATATTCCACGTCACTGTTGAGGTGAGCGGCGGCCCGAGCCACAGTACCTTTGGTCAGGCTCATGGCTGTTTTGATGATGATGATGATGATGATCAAAAATAACTGCATCAATCAGGTCAGTCTGCTTCATCTGAGCTGATTGATGTAGTTATTTTTTAAAGAAACAGACCGATTGGTACGATCATTCCAAGACTGTATAGACTCCCCAAAGTTCACAAAGATGGGCTGCCATTACGCCCAATTCTTGACATGAAAAAAATCGTTGGTGCTGTCAAACGAAGGTCTAATGTAATACCCACATAACGTGCAAATCGGGATAAAGAGAGAGCGTTGTTATCGATCTGCAGATACGGGCAGTCCTTAAAAATACGTTGACAGTGTAGCCTTTCAAACGAAAATAAAACATCGATACACTTAGACGTATTGATTGACAGAAGAAAAATCGGTTGGCAAGCTCGATATGAACAGTTCACGTGGCAAAAGAGGAAGACAGTCCTCAACGCCAGTGTTTGAAAATGGTACCATTTACACACTTAATGATAAGCGATTCTACTAAAGAGAGTATGAGGTGCATATAATCTGAAGGGAAAAACGGAGAAAAATTCCATTTTAGGGTACATCCAAATTCACAACGAGTGAGGAAGATGCTTAATCATTTACATTTGTAAGTTTAGTTTGATTCGAAAAAAGATGTGTCGAGCTTATGAGAGACGACTGAATATTTTACTCTGTCAGAAGGAGAAACAATACCTTTCTGTTAATGCATTTGAAAGCATTGCTGTGATCAGGAAAGCACGGACGGGTTACCTCGTTTCTACTGCACACGGAAGACAAAATCCAGTAGACGAAAAAGGTGAACGCATCGATGGTGGACACTGATACGGATTCGTAGTTATTCTGTGACAGTAGACATGCAAGGATTTTCTTCATAACTTTCAACATAACCGACCTGTCTTTCTTTGGTGATGCTACCAGATCAATAGCAGTCAGAAACCCAGCGCTGTGTATATGTATTGGCAAAAGGTTAAACCGAAAGCTCAGTACAATTTTTGAGAATAACTGGCACCAACTCATGTCGTCCTTTACGTTGCCGGAAATAGGTTTTCCAATTTTGTTATGGCTGTGTGCTCAACAAGGTGAGCACACTTGGAAAGGATTCAACTGCCAGAAATCTGGACTTCAAAAGGACTCTAATCAATTATCAGAAGCGGCTTGCCAAACGCGGCCAGCGTTATCTTAGCTGAGCGATGAAGCTATGCTGGGAACTCATCAAATTCAGGTCTAAGCATACTGTATCATATGGATTAGATGAATTAGGGAATAGATTGTTGAGCTAGCAGAGTGCTTGCCAAGTTTGCCCAAACTGTTTCTGTCATTGATTTGAATACAACCAAAGTCCGGAATTTCTACAATTGGATCTATCTCAAATTATCACATCTGTCAAACAGGGAGAGGAATATCAAATGAATTATCAAAATTACGATACCATTCCAGAATATGACGAACCGATATTTTTTTAAAAACGATGGATGACATTGATTGACTACTTAGCAAAAATCCAGGGTTTGCGGAAACTTTTGTTATCCAGCAATGCTTAGATGAAGACAATGATCCTTTTTGTTAGTAGTGGAACAGTGGATTTTAATTACACATCAGATCATCATCGCATTCGTCTAAAATAGTTGCCACTAGTTCACAGGGAAGGAACAGGGGTGGGAATATCTTTGTAAACAAGTACACAGAAAGAGCTAAGATGGGTTCAGTCCGTGTTCATCTTAAACATCATCTTGTGTTCGCTGGCACGTGAGGCACCAAGTCATTTGTAGACTGGATATTGTCGAACTGTCCATGGCTACATAGGAGCGGATATGACGCTGATTCCAATCCACAACCATGTGATGGGCTGTTAGGGGCGTTACCACCGAGCTAGAGTTTTTCGACCGCACTGTAAGATGCACAGTCGGTCATGGTCAACGGTTGCCTTGTTTGAGTGAATTTTTCAGCCTACTTCCTCCTTATTCGGAAGAAAACTGTGCAAGTAGTTCTGCTTTACACCAACAGGACCGTGCTCGCTGAGCGGACGGCGGTACGATATACAACCTTATGAGTGCTTTTGGTTTTCCACGGAGTGTGTCCCTTTGGCCTATTTCACGTGGTTGCATCCAGAAAGATCGCGGTCTTGGTCAGCAATACACAAGCATGACCACCACTATAGCATCAAAGGTCAGGATAGAGAGCACGAGTAGTGAACTAACACTTGCGGTTACTTAAGACGTTGATGATCAGTGTGCGAAGTCGACCACTGAGATCAGTTCCATTTAATGCAAAACCCGGTCAACACAAACAACGTGTGCCCGAAATACACTAAGGACACAACTACCGACTGCTTACCAGCAAAAGTGGGAGACGCGTACACTCCTCCTGGCCAGTCAGGTTGGGTGAAAAATTGCATTGATCGAAGGTGTTTGTTGCGATAGAGGATGACGGAAACACCCTTGGAACTGAAACCGTACTGCAGAGAGAGGAACAGGAATAAACAGAAGACGAAGTGAGGTTGCTCTTTCTAAATAAATAGCACACTGATTGGGCCAGATGACTTAAAAACTGTCACGTCGCTCATATCTGGAGATAGCCGGAGTTCTACTGAACGATGACGGCTGATCGATCAACCAGCTCAGGTAGGCAACGAAAATCTGAAGTGCCAGGCGTAACACATATAGCGTCGTCCCAACGAAAATCCTGCATTAGTGAAATCAAGTGTCACCACCGATCATTTAAGAAACATTGTAAATGCAAGAAAGTCGAGCTAGCACATCAGAATTGGTGTGAAATATAACACCACTGGCAAGTAACGTGGGGAATTAGACCAATTATGAGTAAGTATGCGCTTGTCAAACTTACAAGCCTTTTCCAACTGTCTGTAACGCCCGTTTACATTCTTCGTCCAAGCACTCAGCTACCGTGTAATACAGCGGCTGTCACAAACGCGGAAGAAGGCAGTCAAACTAGTTTGGGTTCAACAGATTACCAAACCCTAGTTAACTGGATAGCAATATTCATTAAATGTGCGTATAATAGTCTTCTTCTCACTCACGAAATGGTTGGTCGTTCACAACTTTGATGCTGAATGTTCAAGTTTAAAGACAAACGCTTAGTTAGAAAGTGGATCTCATTTCCACCATCACTTTCGTCTGTTATTCATTCTACGGCTGTATACAAGTTAAGAATCAGTACATACAACCAATTTACTTCTTTCGATGATAATGCACCCTATGCGTTACCGGTTTTCAAGTAGACATATACGGACACAGAACATCTTTGTAAGGCTTGGACAGGTTCCTCCAGTGTTCACGTATGGAATGTGACCCGGGTACAGTAATAGTTGCTGACGTATTGTCTTCTTGCTTATTGCGTAAGTGAAAGATGTGGGAAATAACTATAGACGGAGAGACACAAATACGAGGCAAATGGACAAGAATGATAGCCAATGAGAAAACCACGGGCACCATGTATAAGGTTCAGACACACCGCTGCCGCCTGACCGGTGGGAAAATAGTAGTAGTAGTAGTAGTAGTAGTAGTAGTAGTAGTAGTAGTAGTAGTAGTAGTAGTAAATAGTAAATAATGAAAACAACAATCAGCAGACTGGCCAAAATAGAACGTGCTCGGTTCCCGCGAAGCAGAGTCTGTGAATGAAGAAACGGAGATAGATTGCGGCTGAGTTCAGTAACGGGAACGTTATCGTTGTGTGACTGAGCCATTCGTGAGGCAACGGAAAAAAATTGAGCCGAACAGTGAAATTTACAATAAAGAGGTCTGGTAGATGCCCAACTATCATTACCTGCAAATTGATCGCTTTTATGTAAAGTGTAAGCACATTTATTATGCTGTTATCGACTCGGTGTCCCATCACCGGACATCAACAGACATGATGACAGAGCAACCCGAGTCCATCCGCCTGCCGACGAGGTGGTCTTGGAAAGTCAACTGTCCTGTTAAAAGTATGGCCACTCATTGCTGTTATTTTTTATCAAACTCTAGTGGTACGTTGAAGAGGGCTTGCTGACTAGTTGGATATCAAAAGAAATAAAACTGGGTCGTATTTTCCTCCTTTTTTCAGTCTCTAAAATAGGGTTGTTCTATTTTTTTCTTTTCATGGCTTTCTACTGCGTAAATGCCAATATCACACATTCATGCACTGCTACCAGTGATGACAATTATGATGAGGCACAGTAACGGATGAGAGATAGCAAATAGGAATGAAAGGAAGCAATGAGGGACAAAATCTGACAACAAGGGTGTCATCGATTTTGATTCTGCGTCAGTTTTTGCGTGGTATCTACCCACAGATATACACCATCTTTTAAACTTCAGTCTGGAAGCAGATGACACCTTAAAGAATCCAACCTTGATGCTTTCGTTTGTTGAACTCATATTGTGAAGTGGTCAGCTGAGTGATCACGAGAATGCAGCACGGTGGAGTAAACGATCGACTGGCATTTGTGCAATCGGAAAATAGACGGCAAGATGAACGCATCAACAGACATGTTAGGCTTATCTGTCCAGAAAACGAGCTGCCTGACGCTACAGCAAGACTGTGGACAGTTCTACATACTTGGGTAGCACTATCCTGTCAGCTTGTAATATTGCTGATAAGATATCAGCCAGGATGGCAAAAGCACGAGCCGGCTTTGTTAACGTGCATCACATGTGGCATCAAAAAGACCTTCAGTTGTCGGTGAAAGAAAGAGTATATAGTGTTTGCATACGTTCTGTTTTGCTGTGCGGTTCGAAAACGTGGTCTGTTCGCGACGAAGACATAAACATACTTGTGTCTGACCACCGTTGTCTCCATCAATTAGTCCACATTAGGTGGACTCATCACAATACGGTTGTTCGCCGGCGCGAATTTTGGGATACTGAAGATGCGCGATCAATTGGTCAACTAAGCAAATTGTGCAGCCTGTGATGGTTGGGTCACGTACTCCGTATGCCATCTGGTCATTTACCGTATCGGGCATTCCATACTGAGAACACCAACAGTTGGGTGAAAACACGTGGTAATCAGTTAACAAGGTGATCACGAAATATGAAGACCCCGGCTGCTCTACTGAGCAAAGTGGGTAAGTGTTATCTTCTTGAGTGGGGTCCTCGAGATAACAAACAGCTGGTTAGGAACGCTATCCGAGATGACGGGATGTCGCAATCAATGGCATACCTGCATCCATACTACTTCTAGTTCTTCTGCTTACTAATTATTAATTTTTCTTCAGTGGTGGTTTCTTCTAGAATATTCAAGGTCACTATAGAGGTGAGCGGCGACCAGAGCCACAATACCTTCTGGTTAGGTTCATAGCTGATGATGATGATGATAGTGGGAGGTTCCCGAAAAACCACAAATTTTAAACAGATGGTGCGGAATGACCTCTAAAAAAAGTTTTGGGGCATTTGTAGGGGCCAGAGAAACAATGTTTGAGATGTGTCGGTCTGTCTTGTTCTCCAGATAGGCTAGTGAACAACAGCTGATGAAAACGCACGAACATGCTAAACTCATCGATTTGGTCACTTTAGACTACAGAACACAATTCAAACAACCTATTCGATATACACAAAAGAACAAGGTGTAGTGCGATTGTTCGTACTTTACTTTCAAATATCGACTGGTACACTTAACGTAAAACCGATGAACGGTAATGATATACCCAGATGAATTAGGCTCAAGGCGCAAAAATACGGAATCCACTAAAGCGAACACAACTCGGAACAGATGAATGATCTAACTGGAAACAAAAGGATTGATTTGCAGAGATGAAGCACACGAAGCTCAGTACAATCAGAACACGATATGACCTTGGTCACTAAGTAAAAGTCCATGGAGTTCAGTCTCGATTTGGCCAGTTTGGCAGTAACCGATGTTAGACAGTGCCACATGGCAATGACAAACGTTTTGTGGTGTCGCATCTAAAAGCAGAAATTATGTAACCAACGGTAAAGTTCTCGTTACAAAAGTATCCTGATTCTAGCTAAGAATCTTGAAGCAATTTGAATGCTCCTAAGTTAGATAGGTTTGGAAAAATACTTCCCTATGAATGGGACACTTTCAACGTAACGGGTGATCGGAAACCTTTATCAAACCATTCGCAATTGACGGTCGAATACGAAATGTCTGAACGAAAATCCATAATAAAAACTGGGAAGTCGGTAAAGGTTGAGAAGGATGGATTATGAGAGTCTTTCATCCCTACCACTGTACTCCGGTCACAAGCTATTCGATAATTGCGATGTCAACAGCACGAACACAGAACCACTAGGATGTAAGAAGAACGGATACTGACTAGTGGTCGCCTTAACTGTGGTTGCACGGATCACAACCTCACGTTCTTCAAGTTGCAAGGATATTTTCGTGTCTGCAAAAGGCAAAAATTGGTTGTCTTTCAGAAGATCAATACCTCGAAACTGTCTCATCAAAAGGTGTATCGGAGAAAAATATTCACACGTTCAAAGTGATTTACCGACGGATTCTAAGCCGAATGAGGAACTGTCGAACCGTCATCGTTTTTAGCGTCACAAATTATTCACAGCAAGATTTTCCCATCTTAGTATTCCTGGTCAAATTAATGAATGACGATACCTTGGAGATCGTTCCGGCCGATTGAAAACACATACCAGTGACTGATTAAAAAAACCGAGTATGTCAGTGATATTTGTGAGGTCCTCCAAAGACTAACAATGTAGGTGTTTCGTTTCGGTAACGGAGTGAAAACTGTTAGTCCTGGTTATAAAGAACCTTTGCTTAGAAATGCTGAATGTCAATGAGAAGAGTATTGACCTACACGGTTATATCAGTATGAATAGTTTGCCTGATGGGACAAACAATGGGATGGCAGAAGCTCAGACAAACATTTAATCATTTCTACTGTCTAGGTGATATGCGGCAAACCAGTCCTTATTTTAAGGGTGCAGTGTACAAGACATTTGTAAGCGTAACTACTGTGTATCGCTGTGGTGAGGGACAGCTCAAACCATAGTACCAACTGGTCAGGTTCATGGAATGTGTGTTGAAAGTGGACCCAAGCGTGTAAGTTAAACGTTATGACAAATCGTTCACCATTCGTCTTATCATCATCTATGATATACAGATACACAACACAGACTAGTGGTTTGTGGGCTATTCGCTGTTGCACCAGATTATGGCATCCTTGAGAAACAGTTGTACATTTGTGTCATCAACATCATATTAATTTCCAAATGAACTATGTAAACTACCAGACGCCTGTAGTTTCCGCACTGATCCTGTACATTAATTGTGAGTTTAAAATGTCTCATACTAAGACGGTTTCGATGTCGCAATAAAAGCCACGAAGACGAGCAAAGAATAGATGCGGAAGCGAGTGTCCCCGATAGACCGTTCACTAGAGCGAAGTGTACTACAACATTAACGTTGTCTACTATGGCTTTCGCGAGCACCAATAAGCATAGATGGGCAGCGCCAAACCATTTATATATCTAAAGATCGGGCCATAAGTTGAACACGAAAATATCAGCTGCTAGCTAACAGTGATTATGAAGATAATCAACATGATTAACGATGAAGCGCCATCAGCCAAATGGTCGGATCTGTCAGGCATGGGTGCAGAGCATTGCCTGAAGGAGATTTCCTTTTTAGCCAAACGTTGGTGGATGTAGTGCCCACATCAGACGAAGGAAATGTCCTGAAGACAGAGCAGAGTTTGTGATGATCTAGAGCTACACGCACTGAAGCGTTCTGCGTCGCAATCTTGATAAACATGTACTACACCCTAGTGAATGTGGTTAAATGTTTGGGAAGTTGAACCATGATCATCTCCGACACACCGCATTATTATGTACGTGGAATGCTCAACCCCCCTCTATCAAATTATCAACACCGGGAGGGAGCACCGACAGCAACTTCTGTCAGCTTTGCATCGAAGTCTTCAAACGTTGAAAAAGAGCTCAAATATTACTAATGTGGCGAGAAAGTACTGAGGTGTGTGTAGTGATTCAACTAGGAACAACATTGTGTGAAGTTTGAATAAAACTGTTAGAACACGAAAACTGGTAGATGCAAGCATTCCGTATTGACTCGTCAGTACCAAATTTGCAATAACATGAAACGGGTTTTTTATATCGAGCAGTTAGGGAGCAGGGTGGAGAGTCAATCGGTGGTGACCTTTCCTAAACCACCGATTGACTATCCACCCTGCTCCCTAACTGCTCGATATAAAAAACCCGTTTCATGTTATTGCAAATTTGGTACTGACGAGTCAATACGGAATGCTTGCATCTACCAGTTTTCGTGTTCTAACAGTTTTATTCAAACTTCTGAAGGGAATGAACTGTTTCAAATTGTATGAAGTGTCGATTTCTCGAGGGCGTCGGCAATCAGGGTGGAAATTTTAAAACGCTTGCAAAATCCTATCACCATTTCGAAGAACACACGTCTCTGAGTAGATCGAAAGAACTGTTCACATAAAAGCTGACTCTATCCGCAGTGCATGGAAAATGTAATAGCCGGAGTAGTTTTGGTCACCATATGCCTGTCACATAACAATGAGAAAAAGACACTTAAGCACAAAGAGAAGAGAGACGAAGCTTAGTTAATAAAACCCGTGTCTATTCGTAAGCAATCGATATCAAGTTGTCTATGCACTACAAACAGACGACGGATACATCTTCCTGGTGACCTCTATTTCTGCGTGGTACTAGGTGCCCTTGCATCAGACAGCCCAGTCCCACAAAAAGCAACACTTATGAAACTGAACCTGATTGGCAATCACCTTTCCTAACGCCACCAGTCACAGACCGGGGGGGGGGTCAACAGAGTTCCAACCTAGGAGACAAAAACCATACACAACACCTAGCCTAGTGGTGACTAATTGTATCCAGTTCTCGAAGCAGAATACTCATTTGGTTACGTCTTAGCTTACACCAGCTGGATGCAACAGTATCAAAGTTTGACGTGAAAGACGAATAGCAGACGATTATGAAGCATGACGCAATCAAATAAGTCGATTTAAATGAATCTGTTCAACCTCAAAAGTAACCAACTGGTAATGCTCCTTACGTGCGATGAAGTCCAACATCGACGGTTTATACCCAACAGCCTGAGTGAACATGTTTCGCGATTGTGTAGTCACATTGCCTCCACGTGCATCTTATACATACGCCCTTAGCCTTCAGGCAGACGTTACGAGTTGATGAAGATGGCTTACAATAACGAAGACCGCTCCCGCCAAGGAGTTACGAGCACCCATTTAATTTCTTATACTACCACAGTGCTTAAAGCTCAAAGGTATTCAGATCAAGAAGACGGTAGAATCGGCTCGTGTGCTGATATAAAGTTGCGTGTGTGAGGTTTACCACATTCAATGAGAACGTACACACTTACCTTGTGCGGATCGCAAGAGATGCTAGTCACACCGGCCACACGGAAATCAAACGGTTGCAATGGATAGTCAGCCGCCTCCATGAACGGCAGTAGGAAGCCACCTAGACAGCAATCCACATGCACAGGAATGCCGTATTGGCGACCCAACTAGAGTGTAGGAGAAAAGGAGGGAAACAGAATCATACACACATCGCGTGGCGATAAAATCAGAAGTGTAGAAACAAAATGAGAATATAGTCTGAAGACGATGAGCTTGTTCTGACTAACATACAAGTAAAGGTAACAGGAGCTATACATGGAGAGCGTGTAGTGTAGAGATCAACAACGAACCAATCATCGTCGAGTCTCACATCAAAAGGGAGGTCTGTATCCAGAAAGTGAGACCTTACAGAGATTGAGATCATTACAGATATTTGACATGTGAGCTAAAAGGTGGAGCAAATGAAATGATAATTTTGCTTTATTTATATATATATAATTTTGCTATGGTTGAAACCTCTGTCAAGATACCAAGGAAAGATTTAGCACCAGTTAGCACAGCGGTCCCATTAGACCAACCACCAAACGCCAGGACTATGGTCAGCTGACGCTGAAACGCTCACGGTTACAAGATATGCCAAGGAAAGAATGAACAACATACGGCAGACAGTAGGGGACATACCAAAAATGGGTGCAACAGAGTAAGGATCGAGACGGTGAGGGGTCTTCAAACAACAGTTATTTGGAATAACCGTATACGTGTGTGCTAATGATCAACTGCTAAAAACTGTGTCAAGAAATCCGTTAAAAAGCTGGTTCATTCGGATTTTAAAGGAACGCATGAATGTCTACTCCAAAGGAAATACTGAAATGAAAAGGGATTAAAATGAAGGGGAGTCCCAGGTAACAGCGAAGTCCTTTTCAAGCACCTGCCAGTTCAGTGCCGAGGGCGGCGCAACGGTGGAGTACTGCATACCATTCTAGCGTCTGAGCCGCACATAAGGGTGTCAAGCTTACCAATGACAATCGATCCAGTTTGCTGCATATATATTTAATACCTAGTTTCCGGCAAGCAATGCTCTACAGAAGCAGATTAGCAAAATACATTTAGATAAACACATTAAGTGATGTGACTGACAAGTGAAGTGGACGAACACTATGCAAGAAACGTCTCCAGATAATCTAGACAGTCAGGCAAGGAGCTGAAAGCCCCTCTGCTTAGAAAGCAATAATATCAATCAGCCTTACTCCATTATATAAAAGTAGTCATTGTTGGACGAAAAAAAGTTCTTCGTTTTCCGACATTAGAGAGGTGAATGGGGAGGTTAGCCGTAGAAGTTGTTCGCAACGTTACACGTATTCGCGCGCTATCATCTGGGTAAGACAGCAAAGCAATGACAACTTCAGAGGTACCGCATACCTAGTTCTTTCTAAGTAAAGCGGCCGCCAGAGGTCAGTCAGCAAGAACACTGCTAATCACGACTTCCCATTTTGTCCAACAATCGCCGTATTGTTCTTCTTGAACACGGAACCCTACAGTACTCAGTTGTCCAGCTGGCATTCTCCGTCTTCACTGCCAGCGTGTGAACAACAGCAGTCTAAAGAGTCATCCAACAGGAGAGTCCGGAGACATATTACAGCAAGTCACTAAAACATCCAGAATTTGCTGCCTGGCCATCAGGAAGACTGGACCTTGACAAAATCAAATGAATTCATGCGCTTCGTTGACCAGGTGTACTAAACTGGAAGGTTCATAATGATTCTTGATGCTTACTTTCAAATCGACACTTCACGACCAGTTTCGTTCTTCTTTGGACTTATCAGGCAGACAGCCTGAATGAGGGATCAAACCAGCAACACTTCGCGTCACAAACCGAAGCTTTTGTTTGCTCTGCCGTCAGGGTGAGACTGCACCTTGACGTGGCGTGACGACTTGCGCATCTCGATGACCGTTTGGGCTAAACTGGACAGAGTTACTCATACCAGGCAGGCCAACAGGTAGAGGTCTGACAAACCACAGTCTCCTGGCCCTCCAAGTTGGGGGTTGGAACAAGGTTGGCATCTCTTCCCAAAAAAACGTACCATTTCTGGTACACCACCAACCACCCGCTGGCTTGCGGTACAGGCTTTTGAGCTAAAGGCTTTGGTTAAGAACCCCATTTCGTTCTCCTGTCTAGGTCTGGGCGTCCTGGCAGTATCTCAATCCACACACAACCATGAATCCTCACAACACAAACAATTCCATACTGCATCGGCCGTCTCGCAGTATAAACCGGGTCGCCCTATCTGCTGCATACAGCAGGGTGGATAGGCGAAAACATGCTACTGCTGACCCCTCCCCC
>QNGE01000375.1:234317-255821 GCA_008508345.1 Paragonimus westermani
ATAATGATGATTTATTCGCTCTGAGCATCGCTTGTAGCAGAGGAATTTGTATGTACAGCGCGTCCCAGTAGTAGGGAACTGGCATCAAAATCCTGAGGTCGAACTGAAGGGCTTATCCTGATTAGTGGTCATGACTCGAGCGTGCGTAACACATCTGAGTATCTGATTTTCTCTATACAAACCGGAGCCCAGACCAACGAACAGGCCGGTTGATCGAATCGAATGAGCGAACAGGAATCCAGATTAGCTGGCTTTGTTTGTGCACTCGCACTTCCAGTCAAATCGCTCGGCTACATGAAGGACTTAACAGTAAGCACCCGAGAAAATGGGAATTCGGATGGGAGGGTTTACCTTGATCCAGTCGGGTTGGCATACGAGGTCTACACAGCCACGTTTGTCGTACTGTTCAAGGAAATACAGATTTGTGCCGCAAAAAATTAATTCGTGTGGGGACGTTTCTCAGTTCTGTGAACTCGGTGTTATGCTGCCGTTGTACTTCAAGGAATGCTGTACGTGACGTGGCACTGGATTCGCGTCAGGTTTTACAACGATTTTCTGCCGACCGCTGTGATAGATCAAAAGGACCAGGTCCGTCCAACACTCGGTGCGCGCCGGAGGGTGCCACTTCTCACTGGCGTAAGCTTCAGCGGTCAAACAAAACGTTGACGTATTCTGCAATTAGTTTGTGCCTTGTCATTGCTAAGTTCACAGAGCCGGGTAAATTCCACATACAGTGGGGCAAGCACAGTCTGTTCGTAAGGCTGCGACCCATTGCAACTCAAGCGCACACCCAAGAACAACAGTAGACCTGCGTGAAGTCATTACACTTAAGCTGGTAGGGTGACTGTTATCAGCTTATCGCACGCGGGGAGGCACTGAGAGAGGCAAATGACACAACTTAGTGGTCTTGCTCAATGGATCAGCTCGCGAGGCCGAATGAGACCGTGGGTACTGAATGTTGACATGGGGAATCGTTTGGGTTAATGGTGCATTTCGGCAACCACTATGGAGGTAGGCAACCAAGAACATCCCAATTGATAATCTAACAGAAGCTAATGATTAGAAAGGTCAGGACTTGACAAATGAGACAGGTCAGCACGACAAAGAGTCTTATTATTTCTGATGCCAGAGAATTTAGTAAGCCTGAAACCGATCAGGGTAAAACACATCCGATCGGACAGTGAGCAGCGAGTCCTTCTAAACGTTTAAAAGCAAATGACGAAATAAATAGGCGGCTTTTGACGGTTCACCATTTTGGTCAACATTGTTTATCAGCAATCACCGTCGGTTTACCTCCCATAGAAGCTATTCAAGGTGAACCATAGCAAACACAAAGATGTTGTGTACAAACCGCGACCCCATTCCCCTCGTGAGTGCAGGACGCACTGAAGTTTGGATAAATGAAAATGGCTGAGTGAATACTGTGGCACGCCTTACATCAATCCAGACGATGAATTAAACGGACAGTTTTCTCTTTCGTTATTTTGTCTCGGAGACTAAATACAGTTGTTTGGACAAGGTATCTCAGCAGAGCAGAAAATCGTGGTCGTCCTATAGCTACCAAACACAAAGGATCCAGCATAAGCACGCATGCATTTAGTTTTCACACTATGGGACTATATGAAGTGAACAACACTCAGAAGTGGCTGCAACACTCGTGCGCTTTCGTGAGGTAACCATGTGGGCTACTGCACCAATGATCTTACAGTAAGCAACATTAAATTGACATATCGCAGCGCTCAACCACTTTCGTTTGTGATCAATGAGCGGTTTTCCCGATCATCTCGTTAGGAAGCACAACCACTGGCCATTAATTCTGATCGATAACCCTTCATTAAAGAGGAGGAAACGAATTGATGCAATGAGGTTGATAACCTCAATAGTCAACTAGTGTATCCTTGAGCAGGGATATCACACATTCTGACGGAATCAACTGATTGCCATTTTCAGTAAATGCATGAAGTTGCGTACACCAACATCTATACATATACTGCTCACGAGTACCACAGCGTAATCGTTCATACATAGCAGAACAGCGCGTTAAACGCTCCGCCCAGTTACCCTCCCGAGGCGCAACTCCATGAGGATACTGAAGTGGGTAGAAGTCAGGGCACTTTAGAATCCGTCGAACCGACCGCTGACCGATCTCGAGTTGCTATGATAACTTGCATGTCGATACTTAGGGGTTCGCGTTGACAACGGAAGCAACCTTCTTCACCCTTGTCCCCGTGGTTATGTCTGTGATTAGTATCTTTACGGAATCTGCCTTAAACAGTCCAACGTTTACCCCTTGCACCAGCGGCACGCGAGGTTGTCTCTTCTCTGGACACCACCGTTCGAACTCCACATAGGTTCCTCGTAAGTTAAGACCCCAAGAAGTCCGGTAAATCGTATCCTCCAACCCCATTTTTCAATAACAGAAACAACCGATCGGTGACTTGTTTTAACAATCGTCTACTATGATGTTAATATAGTCATCAATGAGAGAATTATCACGAGATAAAACGTGTTGATTTAGACCAGCTAAGGTAAAGATGCAGCATGCTTTCTGTGAGACTAGTATCGGGAATACACAGTGCTAGAAATACACAGACGGTATACCCTGATGTTCCACGTGTTAGCTAAGAATCGGTACTTTAATTTCAGTAAGGCCAGGTCAGACTTTGTAGGCGTCTGAGCGAACACTCATTCTGCATTTGGGTCCGGTTGTGCTTCTTGATTGCACTTTCGCACAAGGTTGACATGACAAAACTTCCCCACTGCACTTTGAAGGGTGACCCAATCGAGATGCGTTACCTTGTAGTATACCAAACAAACAGCTGGAAAGTCTACGAGAATGTGACAGATGCGATCAATTGGGAATGGGGTTCAACCGATATGAGCCAAAATCTCTAACTACTCACCAGTAAATAACCGACTACCGTGTGCGGAACAGCAGAATGTTAACGTCAAACCATGTGATTAGACAAAATCAGTTCACGTACACCCAGCAGCCATAGACCAGCTGATAACTATCGCTAGGCCTGCGGCATACTGAACTGGTATACGTGACAAAAAAAGAAACGTGGGGACAACAAAATGTGCTACTTTCTAGGTTGCTACATATTACACTCGCGAATGCAGATAACTGCGTAGGATGGGATTGGAGGAAGAGAAATGTGGGGACATTTTTGAAAAGTGCGGCATGTGACGGATGTGACATGAGGTTGGGCGTATTTGGTAGAGATCACTGAACAATCTATACCTCAGAGGACAAAAATAAATTTGAGTGATTTGCTCAAGTCGGCTTCCAAACGGTTTGTCATAACACAAATCAGATGTGTGGGTTTTGAGGGCGAACACCATTAGCAGGATAAGCGAACCAAATACGTCGGTTTTCTTAATTTATTGTCCTACGAAAAATTACTTACTGCGGCTATTTCAGAAATCGGATCGATGATTCCATGCGGGAAACCAGGCGCAGAACCAAGCAGCTGAAAAACAAAGGAAGTAGAGTAACCGAGGGTGTTGACTCGATCAAAACGGTATACAGATTTTTAAGTGAGTTATGGATACAAGCAAGCAGTGATGGTGACAAACGGCGATGCCTGAACATTGGTAAACAACGCTACAGGTGGTCGTGCCGTTTAGAACCCTATTAAACAATGCAATTGAATTTTACATAACAGAATGATGCAACCTTCCGGAAGAATTGTAACACCTATTGACCACAAACTGCCTTTGTACGAAGGATGGCGCTTAGAAAATCCTGCCGACAATTCGATCACATATTCAATGCGTGTGTCTGCTCATCGCCTGAGGAAAGCCGGTTGTTGGTGATAGAGACGACTGAGCACTGAGAAAAGTGGGCCGCTATTTGACAGATAGGGTATAGCTGTGAGAAAGTTTGAAACAGGAGCTTATACGACAGACCTACATGCAAACTAAATGGCTTAGTGGGCCACAATGATTTCCTTCAGGACTGCAAACCACCTTTGAGGAGAAGACAAACGGTGTACTTCAACTATCGGATCACTCAGAATGACTCACCAAGCACGTGTCCTTGGTAATGGCACGTCTCATTGAATTGATATCCACTTCCAGAGATGCAGGATCCACGGGGATGCGCACGATATCAATGTTGAAATAGTACGCAGCCTAGATTCAATGTGGGTGGGAGAAACGATGGAGTTTGGTCAGGAGAAATACTAAAGCTACATCTCCATGATGATAAACATGTGTAATTCACCATTGCTTGTCGAATGCCCGCATAAAAACAGTGTTCAACAGACTACAGGTAGAAAATGTTTTGACAAGCGCTCTAGAGGAAACTGATCGGAAACGGCATAATTATGATGACTCTCACTCTTCGTTTGGAGTTGAGCGTGGATTGATTCTTACAACACTATCATTCTCAGAAAGCAGAAGCTCGCGCCATCAATAAGTCTGAAAGAGTCAGTTTTCTATACAAAAATCAGTGTTGAATGTGATGTGTATTATCAGTATTCCGCGTACTGTGCAACTGAATGTGTCATGTGACTGTGAATATAAAATTTACCATCTGCTGAAATATCAGAAGCCGAGTACCTTGTGCATAGAACATTTTGAAATAGTGTGGACAGTAAACCGTCCAAGCCGAACAGGTTTCCAGATGAGCCAAGGGGATTTCCGAGAACCACCACATCGACTTCCATAAGTGCCGCAGCATAGAACGAACACAAAACTACTCATCTTCTACGATGAACACCTCGTTTCTAAGTATAACCATGTTGGTTCAATAAATCCAAATAAGATTCATCCAAGAATAGTGAAAGAAGTGTCTTGTGTACTCACCAGGCTAGTCCATCAATCCCTTTTGCGGGTTTCATTGGTGGAATGGGAGAAACTGTTGTTGTTCTTAGTTATGAGTTATGCGGTCCGTATGCAGTCAAGTATGCCTCTCTTTAGGGATATGAATTAAGGTCACTTATCGGATAATGATTGCTAGGGCGTCCAACTGAGCGCCACGCCATCAGATAGCTTCCGCTTGTAGTCGCATCACCTTTTGGGTAGAATGTGGCTCCAAAGTCTTCTCTCTTGAACCCACTTCAGCGAGTGTTTTTCTGGACAATACTGGTGATTCACCAGAACCATGCACCAGTCATTCATTTTGGTGTGCAAACGAAATGAAAAGTGGCAACCCACATAACTCTAACACCGCAGCTTGGCCCTAATGCAGGCAGCCAGTGGTTAGAGATATGGTGCCCTCTCATCAAAGACAAGTATGCAAACATATCCATCGGTGATCACCTACGTTACACATAATACATAAACACCTATACGTATTGCCAAAGTGGGCCATGAAAGAAAACACGGTATGTGGCTATTGTACAAACTGTCACTTTCATGATCACGAAAAGGCCACATAAACTAGAAAGATTTTGAAATTTTTCTAGCTTAATAAAAAAGGATGTGCGCAAAGAGCTGTCAAAAAATGTGCAGTACGTTCTCGAAACGTCACGTGTGAATTTCTCCCTAAAATTCTTGCTCACTTGAATACCGAATACGACATGAAGACTCATTCCTTGGTTACATCCTATACAAAGAAGGGAAGTTCTTAAATCTTGCGGATTGAAACGGAATGAGTAAATTAATACCTCAACCCGTTGTCAGACAACGTTTGGATATCCAAACACTGTTAGTCCAGTAGAATAGTTTAGCACCGATTATGGATAAAGCCGCCCGTGAAATACAGTCTGAGGCTCTGTTATACTTTTACTTGCCTAACAAAAGTAGTCACTGAAGGATATTGCATTTCCTTATCATCTGTATTACTGCTCCTACCCTAACATTGTACCTGCAAAGAACGGCGTTATACCAGTCTTTTAAGAGCGCCCTAAAAATACTCATGTACGCGTGGTAGTGATCCAGAGAACTTGAGCTATCAGCATCGCATCCGTATATTTATAACTGGAAAAAAAAGTTTCACAGTTAAAATTATATCGTGTACAAAAGAAACTGACATATTTCTGACTGACTACAACACAGTTCGGAGTAACTTGGTGTGATATTTAAAATACATTCATTTATAAATTCCATGAACCCGACGAGATAGTAGTGTGACCCAAGCCGTTGCACCTTTCAACATTGTCAAATAACAATGCCAGGTAACTTGACGAACTTTACAAAAAAGAACAGAAATTGATGAAACAAAGCTGAGTGGAGAACCCTAAAATCCTGCGACGGCAGACACACTGTTGAATGCGGCCCACCATCATTCCAGGTGACACAACAGTGATCGCAATTAGATAACGATGTCATATTCGTCAAGCTGTCGGAGCAGACAAGTCACTCATTGTCGGACCAGTCAGACGCTTGGGTCAGTGACTTAGGGCCGGGGCTCTCAAGAAAACCCTATCTCTCGTTGTCTCGTAGATCGGACCCCTGAGTAGAGAATTGAAGTGAGGTCTTTCAATTCAACCCTCTTCCACCGCACAGATGGCCAGGTAGTATTAGAACTTATTGTTCACCCGGTACTGACATTATATTAAACACGAATTCCAGCTTTACATTAATTTTATATTTTCTGCGTCGTTGCGACCATTCAGTACGCCTACTCACACTTTTTGAAGACGGTTTCCAGACCTATGTAATTTTTAGAGGTCTCTTGATGTGGATTAAGTTAAGATCACTATACTTTGAAATTTTACACACCATTCATAAATTGACAATAGTCAAAGATTTCTATTGTCAAAGCGCCACAGAAGCATACACATTTCAACTCTACCGTGTAATTGTCACTGAGGTTAAACGAAAGCTCATATTTTCCATCAACTGTTACTCGGATAGCGACATGCCCTTGTTTTTGTTTCCAGTTGATAGTCTCATTGTACTTCATTTGAAATGAAAACAAAGTTTCGAGTCTTTTCGGCACTTGCTGCACACAGATCGACAGATTTAGATGATTGTGATGCAACTATTCCCGCCAGAAACCTGTAACATGGTCTATCCGCTTTTCGCGTGTTGAGGCATCACCATAGGCTTGCCATCTTCAGATAACCTAAGGCGCTGCCTATCACGCGCAATAAGCCAGTCCACTGTATTTCGCTTCTTTTTTGACTTCCAGTTTTTTTGCCTCCTTCCAACTGCTCAGCCCTTCTGCTTTTTTCAACTGAGATATTTTTCACACTCGATCTTGCATTAGTGATATTGGTTAACAGTCTATTGAAAATCACGATTCTGTTGGCGCCCTGAAATATTGAAAGATGTCTCGTGACGATACTGCTGACAGTAGGAAATTGCTGCCTTAGGACTTCAAAGGCAGTCTCTCATTTTAATGAAAAATCATGTTCCAACTGAGGTTCACTTATGCGACGACAACAAAATCCTCTGATAACAGTACTGAGAGAAACAGGATGCCAATGTATTCATTAATCTTGTCAACGCGTTGGGATTCTGAAATCCCGGCAGCAAAACTTCAAAATTCTTTAACTGAATGGTAATTGCGTCACAGACCGAGGCTCAAGCACTTGAAGACAATCGTGCAACAGGTAACTTTTAGTACGGCCTGCTAAACTTGTTTAGCTCTTGCAGAGCAACTGAGCTAACGAAGGGTGTGAACTAATCGATATCCCAATGAAAGATTGTTAGAAGTGTGCTGACAACGTAAATAATAGTATCCAATCTGATAGCAAACAAGGTCTTCTGAGGTATGTACACATATCGTTTGAGATCCTGAACTGCACTATCTACAGCAAAATCACACTCAATTTTTGTGGATTCCTCCTGAAAATTTTCATTATTGAGACGAATATTAAGTTCCAAAAGTCAGGAGGTTGCTTGAATATCAGCAAGATATTCTTCCTTTGTAAACCCCCAAATGCCATCTGTGACCAAGAACAGCGGTAGTCTATCATTCAGGTAACTCATCCAGTAGTTCTATTGTAACGAACGAAAGCATCTAGTCTCCTTGCAAACAAGAGTTAGCGGAAGTTGGTTAGCACACAATAATGTCCTCCAAGTAAACAAAATCGTTGACGGTCATATGCGTGTATTTATCACATTCTTTTGAAAGATATAGCAGAACTGTGAGTCGGTTATAGGATGGTCAATTAACAGAACGTATTCACAGTATAGCTGGTTATCGCGTACCTACACATGCAAAGTTTACGTCGCGCTATTCGTCAGTGATTCAGTTTCGACATGGGCAACGTTCAGTCACACTTTCATCGGGGTGACATTGTTTTTCAAACGAAAAATTCAAAGTTTAGTATTCCCTCAAGATCAGAAAGACAGAGCTAAGTTTGAAAACCTGTCCCAAATGTCATTTAAAAGAACCATACTTTTCAGATGAGATATCCAGTAAAACATAAATGGAATAAGCCAGTTAGTGGAATTTCCGATTACAGCTCCAAAACTTGATAAAACATGACTGAGACCAGACGAAAATCTCAACCCCGAGGGAAGATTATCGTAATGGACTGATGAATGCTGCTGACAATAAGCCAGAGACAAATAGGCATTGAGTGTATGTATAGAACGGAGCCAAAAATTCAGTCTAGATTATTAAAATATTATGCCGTTTGTTGTGGAAAAGTGAGATATGGCTATAATGGTAGTAGTAGTATACGGTGAGGTAGAATTGACACCATTTTTTAAATTCGGCTTTTGTAAAATGACGTGTTCGCTGAAACGCAGTACACCAAATAACAAGCGAGGGTTGCTTAAGCCAAGACAGAATTAGGTGCGGTAATCGAAGGTCGAACCTGCAACCGTGTGTGAATGGTGGCTGGTATCATTACTACTGGGTCACTGCAAGCTCTATGGCTGATAACACACAATCGGTGATCGAGTGACAAGGCGGTGAACAGACCATACCAAACTGCTATTACAAACCAATGACCAAAAGACTAAAAAATTGGCTTTCTGCATCAAAGTTAACAAGAAATTACACATACAGTGCTATGAGGAGAATACTCACCTTATCGAAAGCTGCGTGAGCAGATTCGGGCAAGATCCTGAAGCATCGAAAAAAATACGGGAATCAGACTGGCAGAAAGGTGAGACAATCTGTTATCAATAATGTGGCGCCATGCTACAGCCAGTTCGGAGTGTAGTGAGAGTAAATCACGAATAATGAGTGGTTAAATTACGTCTACCTTTGGATGTTCTATACGATGACTATGAAACCAACGTTTTCCGACCGATTTTGTCCATGTTCGGTATAGCTGACATAAACTTGGCCGGTAACATGGGGGCTACCTACTAGAGATCCCTATCCGTTGAGTCCAAAGAAGGATGAAATCGATGACGGTGGAGAGTCGATTTGACGGCAAACATTGGTATATTTATAGTGTTACTGTTACAGACTCCTGCAACTGAATGGGCAATTTGCTCGAAAACTTCCTCATTCTGAATGACGCACTTTGCTCGAGTTGTGCACCGCGGTATGATTACCTACCTGTTTTCCATCCCTTCTCTCAATTAGTGGTGTTTTATTGGACCGCATGTTTAATGTCCTCTCTCGGCTTGCCTGACTGTCTCACCTCCATTCTTCCGAGCCGCTTTCCTACGAACTTTGACTGGTCCGGTCGTACGCCCTCATAACAGCCGGTTCTTCCATGAAGTGAGCCATAGATACTCAAATCACACGCACGTACAACTGACTCCTTTTATGCTTGCTAGCTTCTCCTGACCGTTCGATGTTGATTGTATTCTAGAACCTGTGTAGCTCACGTTGTTATAATGACATTTGCAACCATGTGTAACTGCGGCTTGTTGTATCACTTATCTCACTAATGATAGTAGTCTAGTAACTGATCCAGATTAACCAGCTTTGGGGACCCAAATCGGTTAGGTAGTACTTAGCGTTCAAAGAATAATGTTATAATACAGTAGCACCTAGGTATTCTGTCATTGTGATCATTGTTCATGTAAACCTACAATACGAAGTGGACCATATGTATTTAGACCAACGGAGTAACATCAAGTTATACACTGGAGTAAGTTACTTTCGCTACCTCCGTTTCGTGAAATTGAGGATAGAAATATTCCCTTTGAAAGCATTGGTGTTAAAGCCTACCCGGTCAAGTAAGCTTTCACGAAGGCTATTACATTAATCGTTAAGATACGTGAACGTCTGAACCATCATCAAACCAAGGAGCGATTCCTGTGCAAACTGTTAGCTCTGTAACAATATAGAGAGTAGTGAGTTATTGCCATTGTGATCCACAGACGTCGTATGAATTCGGGTTTAAACCGGCGAGACATCAGAGCGCCCTAGTATTTATTACAGAAAGATGGTATTTTGGAAAACCGAAGTGGTGAATCGTGTTGTAAGAGTACAAACAGGGATACATTGAGATCAATGTGTAGGTCATGGGAGAATGATAATCCATCTCCAAACAAAAGAAACTCAAGTGAGAGCAGAGAAAAATAATGTGTATCAAACTGGTTATGAAACCGAACAAGAGATTCAGGGTAAAAGGATACGCTTGTAAATAGAGGGAAATCTACTGAGATGGTTAAACACCGGATCAGCATACCACAACGACGAATTTTATCAAATAAGTCATTCAACTTGATAAACAGATGCGCCCGACCGCGAGTATTTTGGTGAATATTTCTGTATTCGTGCCACTTCAACTAGAGGCATTACTCAGCTCTGACGAAAGGATGAAGGAAGTTCGAGTGTACGTACTGTGGTTGAACAGACCACCATTGTAGTAAACCGGTGAAGTGATCTGGGAACAGTATGTAATCACCCGTGAATGCGTAGATGAAGCAACTTTTTACGCGCAATTACAAGAGAATCTGTCGTTCAATTTGGACCGGAAATCATTCAAAGGGAAAAAGCCGTTCACATAGGTATATCACACTGACTTCCAAAGCAGGGAAATGCTCACTCGATTGAATCCCAGTGAACAGTCGCTTGAGCGCCACCATTTTCAGTAAATCGGCTAAAGCCTGTTGACACAAATAAGAGAAGCATTGTGCATTCATTGTATCAATGTACGCTCAAAAGGAGGGTTGTTTGGACCATATTATGAATACGACCAGTGACGTCCGCATAAGCCTTCTGGAAGACCACTCAAACGCCATCACATCAATGGGCGACAGGAATGTTTATCAGGATCGACAGTCCTTAGATGGAAGCGGCCGCGTGATATGGTTGGTGTCCGAACACGTTGTACTGACAAAAGTGAAGAACCTTCGTACATGTGTGAATGTCACGGTCACCACATTCCGAATGCCAGCATTGAAAGAAGTATTGCACATGAGGGCAGCCCAATGCGCCTCCGCAATAAATGCAAATCAACCGTCTTGTTAAAGACGGCTGGGCCATTTTGATGAAACCACCTGGTCGGGAATCATGCCGTTGCAAGTGCTCGTTTTATTCAACTATCTGTACACAGATCATACGTCATTAAAGGTAATAAAAAAATGACTGGTATTCAAGCGAAGAGTGTGTAAAGAGAACTCACCAGGTGGCGTTGAAGAACTGAGTGCACTCGTCGAGTCAGATGAAAAAACTTGACAAACATCTGAGAAAAACCACAGCAGACATGAAAGATTATGTAGTGGCAAGTTCCGAAGTAGCCGTGGAGTTTGGACAGAACCCCACTTCTGTCGCGTAGGAAAACCCTACAGACATCGATCCTTCAATCCCACATGGTTTGGACAACGATGTAGACTGACAAGAAGTTAAGAACAATAAAACCGAAAGCTTGTGCAAAGACCGTGGTCGAACAATAGAAAAATTGGAGCAGGCTTTTTAAGCCTGAAGTAGCAGATTACTATTTTTTTTTGATCCGTGAACGTGATGGTCGCCGACTCCGCGTGATACCATGCGTTAAAAGAGTGGTTCACCTGTCAGCAAGTCGGGTCGATTTGATAGATGAGCTGACTACTGTATGGAACAGTTGGCATCGTTCGGATCATACGGACACCTAACCCCGACTAACTACAGAGGATCAAACAGAAGTGACCCTTTTGCTTGAGCTGTTGAGAGTTAACAAGGCCTCGGATTCATGTCTCTCATCTTTCCTTTTGACGAATGGTGGAGAGAGGCCAGTAACAGAACCGACACAGACTGACAAACTGAAGAGCAACCTCGTGGTTAGTGCGTATTAGCCGCTATTCCGCTAACAAAAAGGGTGCTAGATATCTATGTAACAACCATATAGGTATCAGTCCTGTTCCCATAGCGCCTAAGCTATGGGACTTACATTGCTGCGGCTCACCTAACTCAAGGAAACCCGGATTAGTGGATAACAAACTGAATTCCAATCCGATCGTGAGTGCACCTATCTCACCTATATTTTGTGACAAGTTTTGGATTACCACTCCTACAGACAATCAAGAACCCCAACATTTTTGACTCCACTGTCTTCGATTAAAGTGTCCGTAACGTTTCCAGAAGCTGCCTGTTTCTAAATGAAGTTCCAACAGAAAAATTTGATTTTGTGGAAACCGTTATGTCTGTGTATTTATATCTCATTTAGAAAAAAACACACTTAAAGTGGCAGACTTGTCAGATCAGATGAAACGAAAAATGCATAGTGGGAGGCAAAGAAGGAGAAAGGTGTGAAGGAAGAGAAAAGCGAGATCGATGCACACAGATTCATAACATGAACACCACTGGTTTCTATTCTTCGTCATATTGGACGCCCCTCAACCGAATGTGTCTCTTGAACCCCAGCTAAGAAGGCCCTACTTAAGCGAACTTCAGTGTCAGTGCCCGCACATCCCGAATCCAGGTCACATGCTGGCCGTCAGACCACCGCTTCCAACCTAACCTACTACTCACAGAGAAGGCACAGTGTAGCAAGCGTCGAGTTGAAATCCGTAAGATGCCGCCAAGCCAACGAAGCCTGTGAGACGAGATCAATATACTCGGCAATCGACAAGGTTTGTTCATTCCAAAGGCACGTGGGCGGACTTCTTCACTGCTGATGTGTTCCCACTATACACCACTAATGCTCTGGAGGCACTGAAGGGTCGAAAACGACCATCGGGTGAGCACACACAGGGAGGATAGACCAGGTTTCATAGCTGCACAAGGAGGCCACCTTTACAATGGCAATACGCACTCGACTATTCCCGGAAATTTTAAAAAAACATTGGAAACACGAAAAGTGATAGATGCGAGCATTTCGTATTGATCCATCAGTATTAGATGTGCCATAACATGAATCGGTCTATATAGTACAAAACAGAGGGTGGATAATTAATCGGCAGGGTAGGCCACCGGATCCACGGAGGGGTCAAGTTTACGAATAGTTGTTTCTGAACGCAAAGAGCTGGCTTGCGCCAAATGACTACGACCGATTCGGCAAGCCGCGAGAATCTTGGATTGGAATGATATGAGAAGGTTCTGGGTGATATCGATCCAGTTCGTGCACTCAGAATCCCTTTACATCCTTTTGGAATCTTTTTGAAGATGAGATCAAATCAACCAAGCCAGCCACTCGGAACGCCTTCAGTGATCCAGTTTCCGGAGCAGAACCGTCAGCTCTCTGTTTACGGATGGACCTCCATTTGCAAGTTTGTCCGTGTCACTTGCCTTGTGACGATTCAGGAACTTGATTTCAAGTGACTGCTGTTTTCCAGGGTGGTGGAACAGACCAACGTGTGATGGGGACGCCCGAAAGCGTAAGCGATGGCGCAGATGACCGGTCTAATTGCTACTATATATATGGTCAGCCTATCATCATAAACGTCGTTGCAAGTTCTGAATAGGGATCCCGTCGCCTTCGCAAGTTACCGCGCTCACACGATCTCCTTTTACCTGGTGCTCGGATAGGATGGAAAGACTTCCGAGAGTTTTTGGTAGCAACCACTCGTTCCACCTCGATAGCGTGTGTTCATCAGGTCTCACGATCTCCTCGTAGTTGCTTCCTGAGTCCTAAGCGAGTATCCATAAGATCTGAATTATACCCGATGCTGGGTGGAATATTCCAGTGGGCGTCAAGAAATTCGGGCGATCGCACAGAAGCTGTTATTTACAGTTGAACGGACAGTAGTGCCACACATACACCGTGTATCGTATACGTACCGAATGTGCTTCAATGCCGTCCGGCCGGAGGCAATTGCACTCTGGTAGGTGTGGAGCTCCGGTGTTTCCGCTAGGTTAGACGTGACATTTGTTTGGTGACGAAGCGACCTCCTGCGAAGGCACAGAAAGAAATTGGTACATACCATCAAGTGGTCGGAGCTCAAAGAGGTGCCACAACTCTAACTAGTCTTTGAGACAACCACACCAACGATGTGGTCAATCTGTGTCCACGTCTGATTTGACGATGGGGATCACCAGGTAGTGCAATAACGTTTGGAGCACTGGAAAATATCAATCGTCGGGAACAGTCGGTTATCAGCACAGAAGCACAAAAAACATTCAACGTCGCCTGCTTGATAAGTATCGTAAGAGTACTGACCACCTGAGTCACCCGTAAACATACAGCTGTTTGGTTGAGTATCTAGGCCTCTATCCATCACTACAATGCCCGTGAGCCGCGCGATGTGCAGAGGGTTAGTGGGCTGGTGATGGAAATCGTCTTTGGGTGCGTCTGCATTAGAGCCCGCGGGAGCGTATGCTGGAACGACAAACGGACAGCGTCTGCGGTGGACGCCTCTAGATGTTCTGGTTATACCTTTGAGTCTGATATTGTAAAGGCGGCTGTTGGCAGGTACTCACACAAGCAGTACAGTCTTTGCGTATGCGCTTGAGGCAATTCGAACAGTGACTTAGCCAGCGGCTTGAGTCGCAAGGTCTCCAGACAAGTGTACACAGTACGTGCATGGTGGAGCGGCCAATGGAGATTTCAGTTGTAGCACTGCATTAGAATCCTGAGGCTGTGTTCCAGCAAGACAGCAGAAGTCCATAATGAGGGTCGCAAAAGTACTTGCAATTGCTATATGCTGACCTTCCGTCAAGTGTCCACCAAATATGTCGGACGATAATCTGTGTGCGCCCGTCTAGGGTGTTCATCACCTCGAGTGATGTTCGACAGGGACCTCTAATTTCTCCCTTCCTGATTAGTTTCGCTACGGACATTCCAAAAGTCGCGCTCAATGAATCTAATGATCCTGGTGTTTGGTTTCTCCCGGCACTAAAATGATAGATATAGAACATGTGGATTACACTTTATCGCTCATCCCCTCTACCGGAGAGATGTAGAACATGCTTAGCGAGATGGATTACCGGTCTTGTTTGCGTGGGATTTACCTCGCAGATCCAAAGTTCCAGCTAGGTAGAGAGATGTTCCTACTCTTGCGTCTCCCGTTCTGGACAGGCATGAGATTGTGGACCTTTTCACACAAATATGTAGTACAATTTCGTCAAAATACAATATTGCAAAACTATCGGCGAGAATAAGGCACGCGTTGCTTTTGCTGGTATGCATCATCAATTACATCGAAAAGAGGCCTAAATTGGATGGTATGACTGTGTGACCAAAACGACAGTTTGCCATGGCGTACTTGGAATAACTCCGGATATACAACCTATTGATCAAGTAGTGCAAAAGCACAGTCCGTTGTGTTTGGGTCTCGTATGCCGGCAAAGCGCTTTCTAAGCCTGATATCATATAATGATACTGTCAAAAGTTGCGTGAAATCGCAGGGTTGGGTGGCAATCAATGACGTGACTACCACACATGAAAAGCTCGGCTGTTTCATTGAGTGTTCTATGTGTATCTGGCTGTGGTGAAAATCTACTCGATTAACCGCTTATTCAAACCCCGACAAAATTAGATCTAACAGAAAGTCAATCCAAACGTCGCGTTAAAGATACGGCATCAGGATTGGACGAACAGTCCCAATGTTACGCCTTGTTATTCGCTAATTTCTTCGTTTTGTATCGCACCAATTAACTTACGGTTAGTAACTTTGTATGTGCCAATACGATCGGTTAATGACATGTTGTTGCAAAACCATAAATTTGGCTTCTTGTCTCATAAGTGAGAACTGATTACTTCAGCCAGTAGGAGGTTTTCGCCTTACTACTTGCGTAGGAAGTTTCAATTCGATCACGATCCAATTGCACACCGTTCTGGTCTATCGAGTGGTCGAGATGAGGGGTCGTTGATTGGCAGGTGTACCTATCCACCATATGAACAGTATCCAACCAGAATCGATCGATTTCCCTCCCAGTGCAGTGTATCCATGCGGCTTTTTTAACCATCCCAAAACGCTTCTCAGCCGTTTACATAGGTACGGTGAGGTATAAGATTGCCCCAAAATACCCAACAGATCGTCAAGAGGATAAGTGAGCAAACAGACGAATTACACGATAATCGTTACTGGCGCTTTGGCGTATCGTTGTTTACTGTGGTCAACTAAAGCAAAAGTACGGATAGAACAATATGCAACCGCGAAACGGAACTCAAGCATTCATAAACAAAACCCCTGAGAAATGTAAAGACGTGCATGACTGGATTTCTGATGCCTTTGGAACGAGCCAATTGCCGGTAAGCGAGACAGGCAAGCATGATACTTTCAGTGCCACCGGACGTAGTCTGAAAAGCATGGTAGAAGAGAACAGAAAACAAAACGTGTCGTAGTGTGTAAAAGCAAAACGAGGATTTACAAGATGAAGGGGATTATAAGAGCATCCAATCTACCAAGATAATGAGGATGTCTTGGTTTGAAATAAGAATCAAACTACCCAGAAGATATTATCAAACAACTCACACAGGGATAAGTCAGTATATGTTCAGTAATGCTGAAACGGGGGACACTACATATAATAAAGTATCTCAGAGCGTCCGAAGTTAAGAGAAGGCCTGTCTGCCGGATTCCATCACATCATGCAGAAGCTGATATTGGCATAATAAATGAGTCTGTTGGAAGCAGTCTCCCATAGTACGCCTTCCACAATTTGATTGCAAACTCACTCGATAAAAGAAGCAGCCGCACCAGAGTGCGTGTGGGTAGTTCACCATCCTCTACTACCTCGAAGTTTCACTTATTTATGATAGTGAAGCGAATGGACCTGACATAGTATACTACTGTTGCCGTCAGTTATTCTGCTTCAACCAGACTGACAGCGTGAGCAGACTGGCGTTACTCCAGCGTGTCACCACGAATCACCAAACATGAGTAATCGATCAAATAAAACGCCCGTCGGTAACAACTCAGATGTGTACTATTTATATCGGTAGGATATTTATTGAGCTGGCCATCAAATAACGAAACGTTAAGCGAGCAAGGCAAAATAAAGCCATTCGCACGTTTCGTTTCGGACAGCTTAGTACTAGCGAGCAAATTTATGTCAACATCAGTAAAATATTTATTTGAATGAACCATGAGGTCGTCTACGATAACATCTAACAGGATGAGGAGCATCGGACACAACTGGTGAACAATCCTAAAAGTGTTGAACACTTGGGTTAACTATCTATAACACATCCCACTGTTTACACAATGAAAAAGGAATGATCCAAACAAATTTGCGTATTTCTCTGCGTCAGTTCCAGAGAACATTACAAGTAATAGAATAGGAATGGAAAACAAACCGAGGCAAAGCAGACCGAGAATTTAAAATCAGACTTACAGTACCGCATGCTTCATCACCTCCGTGAAACATGTTCACACACATTCGAACAATCTCCGCTTCCATCCGACGTACATCTGGAAATAGGTCCGGATGCAGTGGATTTGCCCATATAAATTCCTTAAACACCTATTTAAAAGAGGTGGGCAGAAAACTGTTCCCAGAAGAATAAACTATGCAAAGGTAATTCAGGAGAAAATGTGTGCGGTCAAACTTTTGATTAGAAAGATGATGACACGAAACTCTCAAAATAATCCATAAATTCGACTAAAATCAGCCGTATATCTCAGATCGATGAAACTGTGGCAATTTCATATCGTAAATATCTTAGCGAGCTAGTTTAATAGATTTACGCACGAAATCTAGACCAATCCAAGAACAACACGGCCACATACAAGGAAAAACGGTGAAGGACAACGAAAACTGCGATCTTTAAAAAATGGAACATAAAACTATGAATGTGAGCGACGCTAGCCGTGACAAAAAACAGTGTGTAGGTTTAGACACAGCAACTGATAGACAGATTAACAATATGTTGCCCCAAATTGTAGTAACACCGATTGTCAAAATACTGATAACATTCTTTGTCAATGACAATCTCCCGGAATAATGCGACCATCTTTATTAGTGTTGTGAACCAAGAAAGCAGATGGTACAAGGAAAATCGACACGTGGGGTGTACGCTTCAACACCACAGCAAACACTCATTTGCACACAACGTCGATCCAAGGACGTTGCAGTTGATACGGTTGTTAATGATCAGTTCGTGTATGAAAAGCAAACCATTCACGCCAAAATACGTAAATGCTTATTGTATTTCCGATGTCCAAGTACCTGCTCCTGGTTGACTACTGAGTAGTGGCGTGAGTGGTTTAGTGTGACCGCCCCTCTTCACCACAGCAAGTGATTGTATCCACCAATTCAAAAATTACGTGTAAGTTGTGAGAACACTAATCAGTACCAAAACAGCACCTTGACACCCGAGGACTAAAGCTACATTCCAACGAGGTGAAAGGTCAGAAGAATGTTTGCATTCAGGCCAGGGTCAAGTTGAACAGACTAGGCACAGCTTACTGGATATTTACAAGGTCACTTGTATTTGGCTACATTTGCCAGTTTATTGTAGATTGCTCACCTTTTTATAGGAGCAAAAAGCGGCAAACGTAAATAGGAACAAAATATAATCCAATACAGTCGTAAGTCAGTAGAAAAAAGAAATCAGAACAGTTTAGAATTTGGAGAAATTGCTGGAATTTTAGCTACCCTCCAGGATCTCAGTATCATGTTTATGCATGTTAATAATCAAAACACTCCATTCTACTTCGTTTACAGCAATCATCTCTATTGGATGCTCTCATTCAGTCACCAATTTGACCGACAAAACCGACCGACTACAGGCTCACAGATTTCCAAACACATTCACCTTCGAGATTCAAGAAGACCAAAGCGATGTATTTATCCAGTGGATCACTATATGTCATCGTGTCTTTGCAAACCGAAGTTTTCTGCTGAGACAACACCTACTCATTACAGAACAGGCGCAAGAACGAGATGAACTGAGCGTTACAGCGTAAGTCTGGATATTTAGATCCCTCCACAAGAATGTCAATTCCAGTTTCCTAAGAAAAGGCAAACACTCAAAATTCTCCGGCAACTGCCTGTGAGTGGTCATTTACTTTGGGTCTCCGGCTCCCAACTGGAGTCTTGTCAATAACAGCCCGACCGCTCGAATAATCAAAAGTGAACCTTCACTAAACCGAGGACAAGTTAGGTCGCGGTCATTTTCAAATGATGAGATTCACGACCTCGAACGGTTACTAAGTTGTGTGGTACTTTGTCAGCAACGGCAATTGCCAGGAGTTTGTGAAGAAAAATAACAGAGGATTCCGAATAATCCTGTTTTTGGGAAACTACAGCGCCAAACTACATCACTACTTTCTATATATGGCTCACTTAAGACGACCTTTTCTATCTGACACGCATAGTATAGCACAGCAATATTCATGAGTCGCACAATACTGACTCACTGCGGCTTTCAGCACCAAAGGCGGCGTCCTGTTTTCGTACTTCCAAGATCGAATGTGGCGTCGAAACTTTGCTGCTCACACAATTCGCTAGTTGTTATAGTCATTATTCAATCGTGGTAGATGACTACACCTTACTTCTTAGGCTTGCAACTTTATACGATGAAACCTTTTCAGTAAGAGTTGTTGCTATTTACACTGCCATACAAGAACCTAATCAAGCCCGGACAACATGTGTATAGGCATTTTACGGCCCTGATTACTGTGGCGTGACAAGAATGTCGCCCCTCTTGCCATCATCATCTTGCAGAGCATGCACTTGGAAATGGGAGACACGAAGGGTGTTACTGAATGTCACTTTATTACGGATCCACGTGAACGGACCCTACAACCCACAACTTAGTGTAGACAGCAGAAAGTGAAAAAATGTAACGGTTCATTGAGAGGCAACCTAATGAAGAGCCTGTAGACGCGCCCGTGGCTCATCACCTGGAGGGATAAACCTGCTTCGGCGACAAAAAGTTTGGATACACGGAATGTATTTGCCTGGCCTATTACACGAATTGTGAAGGCGAACCGAAGAGGTAGAGAAGAAATAGCCAGGTGCCGTTTTCGTTTATTCGTGGTCCCACCGGCTGTCGGTAAGTTGTTGACGAGTGTACATACTGAAAAGACGACGCATGAATTTACAGTCTGTCGTAGAGACTAAACAAATGAGCCGGGAACTTCGAGGAACACTTCAATCGGCTCATTCAGCTGTGGATGATGGGGATTGAGTGATCAGTTACATTTCCGACGATCAACTGCTGGAAACTGAAAAGGCTTTGGAGCTTAGAATATTGCACAGTAACAAAGCTCCAGGCCCGGACATTCCTTTTTTCAGTACTTCTCGAAGGTGGTGGTGAGAGATTTCTGTCTGAACTGGCCACATTCCTTAGTTCCGTACGGCAGATTCCAGTGCTGCCTCGTGGTTGGTGTTTCGCAAGTCATACTCATTTTAAAAAAAGTACCATAGCATCGTCATAACCACAGAGGCAGTAACACTGTCCCTAGCACACTCAGAATGCCCACGGGTCTTATAATGCGGCCGCTTTCGAAACACAGAAACCAGATAGGAAATGCAGGCTTTCGGCCTAGTCACCGGTGTATCGATCACACCTTCACGTTGCTAAAAACAATGAAGTATCGGCACCCTTTTCAGCCCTGTGGCTGGTAGGAGCCTAGGCTGACTGACTCAATTACCCGACATGTCCTCTGGGACTGGTATCACCGTGGAGTTCTAATAAAGTACGTCAATTCGTGGAAGTCGTTGTATGCCCGCTCTGAACGCACAGTGCACATTTATGGGCTGCTATCCTGAGCGTTCTCAACGGGAAGTGTCATTCGACAAGGGTGTCCTATCTTCGTTAGTTTGTAACCTTGTGATGGACGGTATTCTGAGAAGAGCACTCAGAGACTCCTAAGTTCTCGAAGTGAAGTTGAGCAACGACACCACAGACAGCAACGATTGACGGCTGAGAAACTGACTATACCGTCGGTAAAGTATAAGTACCAAACCAGCTTAGAAACATGCCTTAGTAGTTCTCACTCCGAAGATCCTCATCGCTCCTGGACCCAGAACACACACGTTATTCGTGACGGAGGCACATTAGCATGCGGCAGGGGGGGTAAATGAAATGAACAAACATTGGATTTCGAAGAAATCCTTGGAAATGTTAGAAGCCAGACGGAACATCCCTTCCGGCAGTTCATATAACAAATGTGGAAGAGATGTCCGTAGGAAATTGAAACGTAGCCTGAGGGCTGATCGCGACGCTTGGTTATTGGGAAAAGTTAAGGAAATGGAGACCGTTTTTGCTTCAGGAAACACTGGCAAACTGTTTACGTTTATCCGTGCAACTGGTCCCAGGCGACCGTCTGTCAGTGAAGCTATCAGCGAGACAGATGGCACATTCATCTATAATAAGT
>QNGE01000375.1:263990-303888 GCA_008508345.1 Paragonimus westermani
CTATTTGTTTATGGCTAACTGCGTTGAAGTAACAGTTAGCATTTGTACTCTCTCCCTTCCCCTACATTTTGTATGCTCTTAAACGTTTGTTTGAACGAGTATGGTTACCGGCAGACCACCCGCGCACTCGAACGTTTCTGCTCCGGTGCCTGCTCGCGTGACGTTTTGTTGTGTTGACGTTTCATCTCGCTCCTCGCTCGCTCTCGTCGATTTTACGTGTCGACAATATATTTCTCGTCTACTCGTTGCGTTGTTCGTAATTGATCGACCATAGCCCGTCTGAACTCTACACTGGCCAGGTTTATATCAATATGAGAAGTACGAACAAAGGTGTGACGTTCAGATGAAAACACCCAAATTTTCGGAAACTCGCTAGCGATCTGAATCGACTGGAGTTAACAGGCAATATCTGAGCAATTAATTACTTAAGATGCACAACTGTTGCGAAAGCAGGTAACGTTGACACCACAATACATTGTTGGCTTTTTGCCAAACGAAAAAACGAAATTGTAAATACCGACAAAGATAAACTTCCAGACTATTCACAACTAACTGTGACAGCTGTCACATTACTTACTTTTGACGCAAGGTCTTCAAGACCACTTTCTTTGGAATAGACGCTACCGGAAGCAAAACCGTCACCCCATCGAACATATTCTGGATTGAGACAAAAATTAAGAACAGATATGACGTACCAGCCGCTTTGTATTTCCTAACTTTTTGCAGGATTTTATCCTGAAACGATGATTATATGAACCGAATTTCATACCGCTGAAAGACCATGTGTTGGAAGACATTCTTCGTACACAACGTGACTACCCTCATGAATAGTGGCATGGACTTGTATGATTGCCTGGTCGATTCGCTTCTGCACAATGGAACGCAACCCTGGGAAACATCTTAAAAATTTCAAGGTGACGCCCTCACAACCGATGTTAGCTAGAGGATGAATGAACAACGCATGATTGCCTACCGGCACTGACGAGAAGGACAATCAGGACAAACACACCAACTAAGACTTGAAGACACTTATACTCGAGTATAATATTCGTGTAATAACGCAGAAAGTAACCAGATACTTCAAACAGATCATGAATCTAGACAAATGAAAATATAGATACGCAGATAGTTACAACGGAGCTCATTGTAAAAATGAGTTAACCGCAACGACGACCTCCAGTGTCAATCGGTAAAGTGCAATAAGTGAGCTCAGGAAACCAACTGTCATTAAGACGCCAAGGTCATCAGCGCTCAAGGTCACCAAAGTTTCATGGAATTTTTGTAGATCCGAAAGTTTTCGACTTGTTATTTCAGCAATTTCGGCGATTTGTACACGAGTTAGAGGATGGGCCCAAACTGCCCGGATTCAGATAGCTTGTTCGTTTCAGTGTCCCGCGGCTTTTTGCTGACCTGAAGTCATTGAAGACAGCGTGCAGCACCGCTCTTGGCGGGTATAGAGAGTACCAAGAACAGAGTAAACTCATGATCTAGCAGAACAAAGTTAATTACTAATCTGAAAGTTTCTCAAGTAGGTGGGGCTCCAGTGATACTTCGAAACAGTCCCTAGAAAAGCAGCTAACAAACTTTAGTGGAAGGTCGTTCCAGCAGCTGGTAACTCTATAAGAGAAATGTTGCCTAAAGAAGGTCCGGGGTAGAAGCTTATAAAGCTTCTTGTGGTGACCCCTTCGACTATTATCAATTACAAGGGTGAGGAAATATTGCACGATTCCTGTGCTAAAGAGAAAGTGTTTAAGATTTAAGTTGCTGCGGAGTCGTCAGAACTCAAGTGGATGAGGATAAAAAATTTCGAAACGAGACCCGTAGGGGAAATAATGCAAGCCAGTGGCTATTTTGCTGGATGCTCACTGAACACGTCCAATGGCAAGTAAGTCCTTCCTGAAACCTGTGTAAACGAATTGATTAGCATACTCGATCTTACTCGGTCTTATGTAGACTCCGTAAAGCGTGTGAAAGGCGTGCCTGTCTATGCGGGGGAAGGTTCTTTTAATCAACCTAGTCACAAGTCCCTTTTTGGCGACCAACTGGTGGTGATTGGGGAAGGATAAACCAGATGATAGCCAAATCCCTAGGTCTTTTTCAGGTCAACGTTTGTGATATCTATTACACTTTGTACACCGTGTATCACGAACAGGTTCCCGGAGTCTCCTCCGAGTGAAATGTGTGCACACTTGCTGTCGTTTAAAGTGGGACTCCAGTTTTCTGACCAGCATTTGATGCGGTCAAGGTCAATCTTCTGTGTATTGGGTTTCCACGCGCTCCAGATTTTCAGGCCATCAACATAAAGAAGGGGGTTGCTAGAAATTACCTCGGAGAGGTCATCAATCTAGATCAGAAACAACAGTGGACCAAGTACCGATCTTTGAGGAACTCCCGCAGATATCGGGAAGGGAGAAGAAAGGCCCGAACTGGTTTTCACTCTGAAAGTCCTGTTATAAAGAGAGGAAGTAACCCAGCGGAGAACCTCTCCAAGGATCCCATAAGCTTTTAGTTTATGTTCCAGAGGACCGTGTGGGACACGGTCGAAAGCTTTGGCAAAGTCAAAGAAGATAGTATTCAAGATATGACCATTGTCTTTGGTCTCCGTGACTATTCACGAAGATCAACATGAACGATCGGAAAGAAAGCCATACTGAGTCGGAGAGAAAAGGTTATTTGAGAAGAAATGCTTGAAGATGGTGCGTTTTACCAGTCGCTTTATTGTCTTGCATGGGATGCTGGAAAGGCTGATCGGCCGATAACTCGCAGGAGAGTGACGAACGCCTGCCTTAAACGTAGGTGTGACAGTGGCATCTTTTCCTGCCTCCGGAAGAGTGACTGTCCGGAGTGTCTGTTCGAACAGATTAAAGAGAGACACTGCCAAACCGGGGGCCGCTTCTTTGGGGATCCGGGGATGGATCGCGTCTGTTCCCATGACACTACAATGATTGATCCTAAATAAGAGGTCCTGAACGCCGGGTACAGAGAAGTCAACTGTCAGGAGGGACTATTGGAAGTGTCTCCGCAGGGGGATTGGATGCCAGTTTGGCGGATCCACATTGTAGACTGATAAGTAGTATTCCCTGCACACTTTGGCAACAACTTGGGGGTTGGAGGAGGTTTTTCCTTCGGGAGGCCATAGAGGGAGCGCTGAGGGTTCAGTTTTTCTCTGGCTGCACATATAAGTGAATGAAAAGTTCTCATTCGCGCGAGCTACCAGCAGGGTTTTTGATTGTACCTGTTAAGTGCGTTGACGGGTTTCCCGCTTGCACCTGATTCGTACAGAGCGAAAGGTTTCTAGATTCTTCGGCCTACCTGTTATCTTCTATTTAGAGGATAAACGAGAACGTACATCTAGAAGGCGACGTATGTTCCGCAGAAGCGGTGCACGAAAGGAGATCTTCCATAGTTTTCGAGAAACAAATACCTCATCATTTTCGTGAACGGCCGCTTTGAATGGGAGATAGTTTAAGTCAAATGTAAGGCTGAGTGTCTTTAAGAGCTTCCTTAGTGCGTTAAAGTCTGTTTTCTGAAAGTTTCGGAACGAAGGTTTTGTTACAACATTCTAGAGCCAGTAACAGATGAAGTCGAAGGCTGGTAGCATGTGGTCACTACGGCTCAGCGGTGGTTTGATGACCACCATAACTACCAGGGGATCCTTGTTCGTGATGACCAGATCAAATACAGAGGGTGTCTGTCTTGGGCAATGCCTTGTATGCAGTTCGACATGTTGTGTGCAGGCTTTTTCATGGATCAACATTGCCAGGGAACTCGAGAAGCCGCTGTAGAGTTGAGTTCGGGTGCGTTCAAGTCACCTATAATGAGAATATAGGAGAAATTCTGAGTAGACGTGAGTTGGTCTAGTGTAGCGAGAACTGCCTTTTCGTCGGATGCACTACACGACTGCGAACGGTAGATAACACTGACAAGCAGCGTGTCACGTCTACAAAGTTGGAGTTGGATCCAGAGCGTATCGCTTTCCTCTGGGAAGGTCAATTCTCCTGTGATAACTGTCACCGGGAACTTCTGGCTTAGGTAGACCGTACAGGCTTGCATGCGTCCACAGAAAGAGTCCCTCAGTACAAAGAGTATCCAGGGACATGCAGTTCATTACCGGTGATATCCGCGGAATGCCAGGTCTCTGTTAAAACAAGAATGTGAAAGCTAGTGTCGTGGACCAGCTGTTTGATTTCTGGTAGTTTGTTCAGAAGGCTCAGACAGTTGGTGTACACGTACTTGAAGACTACTTCCTCATTTGTCTGGGCCAAAAAGAGACGGAAGTGCACCAGGAAGAGTCTGGGAAAACAGTCTCAGTAGCGAGGGGGAGTGCAAAACTGGCGGTTTAGCTTCGTGAGATCACCTGGGGGGTGTCGACCATTTCATCAAAGCCTGGGCATATGTGAGCGTCGCTGTAGGACAATTCGCTCGCTTCTGTTGGCCCAAATTCGATGACCTTAGGGCCGCCCTTGCTTTCGGAGTGTCTGGAGGGTGATTTGCAGTTTTGCACACTTGAAAATTTGGATGAGGTTTTAGATTTGAAGAGAACTTAGAACGAAATGACCCTGATCCAGCCGAAGAGAGCGCCGCTGGAATGAGCCAAGTATAGGCCATTTTGGATGCAGGGAGTGACTCCAACAGACTCATTGGGTTACACAGCTTAGGGGTGAAGTAATTTTTGACAGAACTTTTTTTGGGTGGAATGACTGGGGGTCTAGAGGTAGAGTGGTGGTCCTTTGCACCCTTGGCATCCGCTCTTCCGGACCCTTGCATCTCATTAGGCGATTGACATTCCAAGGAGATGGGGGAAGCAGCCTCCGATGTGGGTTGTTTCATCGGGGGACACTGGTCTTCTCTTGAGGGCAGATATAGGAACATTTCAGTTGGCCAGCAGTTTGGGGTCAGCCCTGATGCATGACCTTGTTCTAGCAAGGCCGCCCCTGAGTGGTACAGAACGTCGACCGGTGATGGTCTTTAGTTGAAGAAGGTCGTTTCGAAAGTGTCGAACATCAGTGTAAACAAAGAGCTGATAAGGGAATACATACAAACGGAAATCGCCATGGTGTAAGGACCCAGCAGTCTACATCAAGCAGTGGCGGGCACGCTCAAAACAGGCAATCACCGGCAAGACATACGGTTGGCGGCATCCGATTCGGATTAGCCTGTCACAGTGACCGAAGCCAAAGGACGCCTGCGCTTATATATCACTGCAACTGGCTTGCGCTGCACCAATTGCAGTTCCACCAACACACCACATATCCAGTGTAAACCCGAAGGAATAAGACCGGGAGGTGTGCCAGTGGGGCCTTTCTGTCCAGCCGGCCAATGCTGGTTAGCCACTTGATTGGCTAATAAGGAAAGGAAACTCTTATCTCTCGGAAACTAAACAGAGAGGCTGCAATGACGAGATCTACACTGAGAAGAAAGATTTTTGAAGTGTAATACAAGAAGCGTTGCAGTATAGGGGTGCAGGTTAGTGCATCCCAGAGAAGATAAGGATGAAAAGCAAAGTTCTCATTGGACTATGAAAAGCCAGGCAGACCGTTCATCATACAATGCACCAACAAAGCCGGAGAAAAGAACGGGTAGAAGACCACAGACACTCAGGTTTCTGAAGAGAAGAGCGGATTAATTGTCAATGACCACGATGTTGGCCGATGCAGTCATTAACAGAAACCAGCAAGACATACAACAGTGCATACGTACATACTTACAAACAACCACTTGTCAGGCACAGCATACAAACAGACATGCTGCAACAAGCCATCCACACTGATTTGTGTAATCTCTCCCACACTAATTCTTTCCAAACAAAAACCAGCTGACAGAGCATGGAGAGAAATATCTGAGGCTTCCCTAAGATAATTTTCTAATCTCATTTTTAACGCGTCAAGCTTCGTGGTAAAAACGATTCCTTTTGGCGGGTTATTTCAGAAGGTGGCCACTCAAGGTGCAAACGAATGGCACCGACAAAGCACATAGTAGCTCTGATACTGAAGACATACTGTTTCCTATTGAACTGGTGCGTTCCTTTCTTAGTAGGATAGGTGAGCAAGGTTAATTTAATATTCTGTGGGCCTATATGATGTCTCCTCTCAGTTATCGAAATTCTAGATTAATAAGTTTCACACAAATGTCTGTCCTGATATCTCAGGTTTCGATTGTCCCTCACTCACTTGGTAGTCCAACACTGAACCTGTTCAAGCAATTGAGCAGTTGTACCGAGATAAGGTCAAAAGATTTCAATATTTATTTCTAGCAACCAGCGAGTCACGGTGAAATAAACTAGAGCAAAGATTTTCAGAATGAGGAGGTCTAGACTTCGGTTAATGAATTGAGATATTGGTAGCTTTGCTTGCTATCATCCTGCGGTTGACACAGAAAATTAGTTTTTCGGCGACAACCGCTCCAAGGTCTTTCTCGTGTTCTGATACACAAAATTTGAGATTATCGAAGTAATGTGACATCTCATTGTTGTGACGAAGCCTCGGGATCTTACAATTCGCCACACTCAGAGGCACCTTGTTGAGCGTACATCAGTTGCACAGCTTATTCAGGTCTGACTGGAGACTAGATATGTGAGAGGATTCTCGAATGACACTCCAAAGCTTTGTGTCGTCTACGTACAACAGAATGACTGATGGTGGATACTGTAATATTTCGCTGATGTACAGGGAAAACAGTGACAATCCCAAAATTGACCCTCACCGCATCATAGGCGGGGCATTTCGGGTTGTTGAGTAAGTGCCAATAACTGGGGCAGAGAAGATGCATCCGCTAAAACATACCCACAACCATCCTAACAGCTCCACTGGAAGTCCGTGCAATTTCAATTTGGAAAGCGATACACCGTAGCATACTCTGTTGAAGGATTTTGAGAGGCCCATCAGGATGTTGTCCATTATATTCCCAGAGTTAACTGTTCACTCCAATGTCGTTGCGCTGTCAGTAGGTTGGCAACACGAGAGTGGCCCTGTTTGGAGCCGTGCTGCTGAGAGGTGATAACTCTTTGGGTACGTAGAGGTGTTGTCAGATGGCGTCTTCAGCAGTGCTTTTCAATAACTTTGAACAGACACTGAGAAAAGAAACGGGTCTGCAGTTGGAAGGCGTGTTACGCACAACGCCCTTGCACAGCAGCGTCCCTTCACATAGTTTCTAGCCAGCAAGTAGTTCGTCTTCCCTAAGGGACTTATGAAACATTTCACCTATAAATGCTATCTGAAGAGTTGTTTTAGCAGTGTTGGTACCATATTGTCAAAACTCTGTGATTTGTTGAGGTTCAATTTCTTAACTTAAACAAGGGCGGTGGTAGGGCTGAAGTGTAAATCGTTGATTACGGAAGGACCAATAAACGTAGAGACTGCGATAGACCGACAAGGCAGCTTCGTTGGCATTTTATAGGCACGCAATGACCTATCCTCCCTGTTTGTTGTTAGTCAGACCAGAATCTGTGACCAGACTAGAAAAGCCTAGTTTCACCAAAGCGTTCTTGGACGAGTGCTCATAAAGGCACACAGGACTTTCTTCCAGCTTGCCCATCGCATAAGAACATAATCATTGCAACTGTTCCTCCAAAGCTTCTTTCGACTGCCATCTTCCGCTGTCGAGGTTGACGTGAGTTGCATCCAGGTATAGCGGTTGTTGAGAATAAGTCCTCCCCCTTCTATCTGCGGGTACCACGGTACAGCCCATTGGATTTGTTGCTCCTTGGCAGAATAAGTGTGTTGGTCATCACTCCCATAATGACCTTAGAATACTGCCAAAATGCTTCTGGCAAGCTCTAAAGGGCAGTTGGAAAGTAGTCATCCATACTTACACAGTTCCCCGTGAGGCGCCTGCATACTATAGTATAGTCGTCTACCACCCAAAAAGAAGCACGAACAAACCTGGAAAAAATCGAAGCGTGTTCATTACGGGCTACGGGTTTTTCAGTGTTCAGGTTCACCATCAAACCATGTTCGTTAGTGTGAAACAGGTTCAAACTAGAAGGTGAAAAACCCCAACACCACCTTATGGGACCTAGTGTGCTTGTGCCTAATCCTAATCTCGCAGTGGTGTAGAAGAACCTTACCATTGAGAAAGTGCTCACCGGAATGCATGCTATGAGCATTGAAACTAATATCCGGGCGACCAAAGTCCTTTACTATTGAAACCCCATCCGAAGCCAAGTCGACGAGCGGCGGCCGGGCTGTCATTGTTAGCTGTCGATTGCAAGTGGACAGTATATGGGGGTTAAAGTGAGAGACTTGCGTAAACAAAGGCTGATGCACATCCAAATGGACTCCAGTAATGATTAAACAGTGGATCGTCCAGTTCCCCGTGGTCTATATAACTAGGCAGGTACAGTGGAGCCTCGTTAACCCGCTTGTCTATCCTATCTCAAAACATTCGCGTTTGGTGAACATACTCCTATGACCTCCACACCTGGCTGAAATCATGTCGCTGCAAATGTCATTATGTCAATTTTTTCTCCCCATAAAAAACTCAGCTGTGGGAAGCGTTAGTGGATATGCAGTTTCAGCCATTTTTGTTAACTACGAAGGACCTGACTGTCTAGTATCTCGACCCGTGAGTGGCTGACCACTGTTATTGCAGTCGAGGGTTCAATTACGACTGAGCTGAGGCCTACTCTCACGTAGTCGGTGAGAGCGCGCTTCTTGGAATAACTTGTTCAGGAGGGTCAACACCTGCTGTGACTCCGACTATCTCAGAAACCGGTGGAATTGAGTTTACCGATCTTCCAGCCTCCTCCGTTTCCTAGACATCGTTATGTGGAAGCAAATATCCCTGGGTATTTTTGACTTATGGTAATGTCACGCATTCAGAACCATATTGGACAGGCCAGGCACGGGATAATTCACCCTCAGCAGTTTTTGGCACGTCTGAATGGCAATGGGCTAGGTTTTGGCGTTCGTGTTATTTTAGCGCAACCAGTGGATATTCATGGGCTGAGGTGCAGGGAGAATCTTTGGCATCTGTGTGGCGGTTGGAAGGTCGGTCATAGATAGTGAGAGGCCTGTGGGGGAAAATTTGAAGTGCGCTGAGACGAGGTTAACCATTGCTAGGTTCGGTTTACATATCTGCCTTTGCAGTGTTTACATGATAATGCATATTCCGCGAGTCGTACTCATGAATTCGTTTTGGTAACTCGCATGTCGCGCGTTCTTCAAAAGCGTAACGTTGTCCAGTTACTCCGCGTCATTCCAGTTGGTTTTACTGGCACACCAGATAGAATTAGCTCTGTGCTTCACTGCCAAACTAACCTCACCTTACGATTCCCCAATTACCTTGGCTTTGATTAGTTCACATCCGCCACCCTGTTGATGTAACGATACTTGCTTTTGAAGTTACACGGCACATTATGTGTGGATCAAATGTTTATACTTTATTGCATTCGACATATGTTGTAAAAAAGGAAGGGTCTTTCTTTGCCAACCAGAAATGTAAAAACCTGTTGGTTTACATGGACCGGCTTCACGTTACTGGTTATGAAAATTCGTCAGCACTGTTTTGACAGCATTGGAGATATCACCTTTCAAGTGCATGCCACTACTGCTTCGGATTGATGGGATTGAGTTCACGGGCACTCTTGTGAGCATTCAGCAGGTAACTTCACCTAGTATATTTGACAGGCTTTTGTGTATGACGACCTAAGTCGCTCCCGAGGATGGAAGTTGATCAGAAGAGGTGAATGGGAGGGCCGTTAAAAATACAAGCCAAATATTAAATGGACAAAATGCACATGTGGTCTCGTATGACGCCATGAAAAGCATCGACGATAAAAGTTATCCATGAATCTGTGCCGAAGTGACAAGTTGACTTGAGTTTGGGGCGATGATCGTGCCCATGGTGAAGAACTGGTGGTCCGTAGGTCCCTTTGTTTAATCTATACTAATTTATCGTTCCCCCTACATTGAAAACCTTCTTGATGTCGAACACTATTCCTTTGCAAAAGTTGATCTGCCCACCTCGAATTGCGAACGCGATGAATTGTTCCTCTGACCAACGTTAATTTTGGCATTATTAAGGCTTGATAGCGCCCAACAGTCTGTTGTTTTCCCTAGGTAGCTAATTCGTTCTTGCTCTTCATTGCTGAACCTTTGTTTGTGTGTACCTTAAGCTATACTTTCGCCTAATCAATTTGCTACTGCATGGCTCGCTGTGGTTGGCTGTGCTAGTGTGGTATTGGCCAGTGACAAAGTTAAAGTAATCCGGGGTCGATCCGCACAATAGAAGAGATTTACCTTGGCTCTACCCCTAGTTACTCGATATCGGACCACCATACAGACGGTTTCTATTCAGGACTGGACGGTAGACGCCGTATAGGTCGAGTACCGGGCGGACGAATGGCTGTTGATTAATGGACGCTCAGACTCTCCAACCAACTACATACCTCAAAGATGCGCATGCTTCTGCCCCCAGATGAAAACACGCTGTTCGCGCAGACTCAAGACGAACTACAGCGGTTGGCCGCAGTTTTCGCGATCATGGCAGTGGGGTTTGAATTGGATGACAACACCGGTCAGGTTTTTCTCTCTTTCAGCCCACTTTTCGAGAATGTTCCCTTCCCGTATGCGCACTTGGGATCAGCATTAGTGAAGATTTCCTCAATAGCTACACAGCATTCTGCCACTGGGGTAGCAACCTGTTGATAGATTTGTCGGGAAACTGCGGGTTACAAGCTCGTGTATCGAAGGCTAGCGCGGCTTTCAGACTTATTGCAAGGCGTGTCTGGAGGTGGAAACACCTGCGGGCGTGAGCCTAGCTCTGTGTCTACCGCTTAGTTGTACTGTCTATACCGTTGTGCGGTAGTGAAATTTGGACAATGTTTCCGCGGGACTTGCGCTATCTGAGCCATTCCCATTTGCAGCGGCTGGGGCTCATCTTGGATGTTCGGTGTTCGGATATGGGTCCGAACACTGGGTACTGAGGCAAGCACACATGGGGGATGTGCTAATGCCCAATCAACTCCGTTGGCTAGGCCACGTCCGGCGGATATGCAGTGACGGCATCTGAGAGCAGCTGCTTTAGGAGCAACTGAAATCATGAATCGAAATTCTGGCTGTCCAAAGCGGGGAAGACAGGAAGTTATCCATGTGGGTTTTTACAGTTTTAACATTGATTTCAAAGGTTGGGAAGACGGCGTTAAACCGGGCTGTCTGGAAGAATACGATCTGGACAAGCGTCCGCAATTTCAGTGAGAAATTTTTGCGCGGATAAAACAGAAACGCGCTGTACACAATGAAACTATGGGCGTCGTGGGTTGTGGTGAAATGACCATATGGCGTTGCAATGTTTGTGGCAGTGTGTGCCCTGGCTGTTTCGTGCCGGGAAGTGAAAAAATTCACACACTAAAACACCAGGCAAGAGACAGGAAGCATGTGAGTTTGAAGAAGATTTTGTCAACAACATCTATATTATCGTGTCAATTGGTATACCAACGAAGGGTCGGATTATATGTTTTAGTAGCATAGTTTCACGTATCGTTCAGGCCGGATATATATCTATAAATGAGCAGACGACAGAAGATTATGCATGATTGTATACTAATATCCAGCCTGGTTCCGCACTTGCGGTAACGAACGGTTTAAGTCAAGAGTAACTTGAGACCGCTCTTCAAACGCAAATAATGATGTAGCGAAACCACATGATGAATCATCCGGTGAAATTGAGCCGTAAAATAGTTGGCGCTCCAGTGTTTCTGAGATAAACGGATATAGCGCGTTGCAGTAAGAAACGGGGTAGAATCAATAGAATCGGATACAGTTTAACTCTTGTAGCGACTATAATAAATGATATTTTGATAGTCGCATTCATCTGTACATTTTCTATGATTTTGATTTTGTACCTACTTTTGTTTTAGTCAAGCTACACATTTTGTAACATCCGTCCCGGGGCTAACACACAACTCGCTCCGTGCCTCGCTAGCTTGACGCGCCTCTCTGTACTCTCTATTTTCCAGGGTCGGTAATAATATACGAAGTCAACGCGCTGAGACTTGGCTTTTCACTGTCGATCGATTGTCGATAGTGCTAACTGACAGGGTTGTATATTGTTGGATCAGTTCCAACACTCTTCACGGCCGAAACGGGGTTTGTGGAACTCACGTGAATGTTGGCGTATCGATCAACTATGAGTAAGAATGAATTGTGTAAGTCAAGGAACACGTTAAATTAGGTGGTAAAGCACAACACTGTGAACACATGAGTGAAGCGAATTGTAAATGTGAAATTGGTCGTCATATCCGCATCCGTTCGGTCTTTAGAAACCATAGTGCCCCTGGCCTTCCAGATTTTCTTTACTTTAACTGTTTCTCGTGTGCGTCACAGTGGACGAATTGTCTGTTTATTTCCAATTCGTTCTTGCATTTCCCCTCGCAACCCCCTCTGGAATCCAGTGTCACGCGCCATTTTAGCGACTATAATGAATAATATTTTGATAATAACATTCATCTGTACGTTTTCAATGATTTTGTCTCGGCGCCTGCATTTGAATTAGTCAAGCCATCCATTTTGCAACATTCGTCCTGGGGCTAAAAACACCACTCGCTCCGTGCCCTGTTAGCTTGACGTGTTTTTCTGTACGCTCCATTTCCCAGGGTCGACACCAATACACGGGGTCAACGAGCTGAGTATCTGTTTTTCATTGTCGATCGGTTGCCGATAGTGAACACTAACTTGGTTTTCTTCGGTAGTTCATTTTCTTCATCCTCAAGTTACTGTAACGTGCAGGCCAGCCGACTAAACTTTGAATGCACGTGACTTCGCGGACCAACCTTCGGGCAACGTGGATGCACTAGGAGACAGTGTTCTTCTGAAGTAAGGGCTCGGACAGCAGTTCTGAAAAGAAAAACAATACGAACAAGCGTGAGCCAAAGGCCCAGTAAGCCATGCACACGACTTACACAAACGAAAGCTGAAACGGTACCGACAACACAGCAGCGCGCCCCGTTACACAACTCAAATTCAATCCGTGCGCGCTCGCTGGTTTCGGTTGAGCGTTACAGTTACCCAATCACGGCATGACCTTGACCAGCAGGCCAGTGATCATCCTGTGAAGTATAAACAGATGTAACTACTCAGCATTTACGCCGAATTTGGGAGATTTTGAGAACCGTCATGATAAAAGCATGCCTCAACTTCTTCTTCATAAGCTAGAATTTTACTGTCCTATGATGTCTGTGTTGTAGCTTCATTTACATGATTGGCTTGCTGTGCATCCATTACTTATGATAAGCACGTATGTGTATGGCTTTATGATGAGCACACTGACCACCATCATCCGAAAGCGTTTCTCACAGATGCGTTGAGAAATATGTCGTTATTATAGTTGATCCCGGCCGTCTACTGGTTGTTCGAGCGGCGCTTAGTCTTCTCGCAACGTCTATCGTTATGCTGGATCCACGATAGTCGCGTCTGTTGGTAACGAGCGCACATAAATTCCGAACCCGTCGAGCAACCCGTTTGGATCCAAAAGGGAAGACGATCGTATTGACGAGTTTCTCATTATTAAGGTGCTAATGTTAAAAACAATATAATAAACCAAATAGTGGAAGGCACCAACAAACCTCGATATTGAATCCACCAAGTATACGAGTTCCGAGATTAACGGTTCGCGTAAATATGGTCAAATGCAACAGCCACGTAATGCCGTAGCGGTCAGGCGAAAATGAAACCAGGGCACATATAACCAAAGGTACGGCAAGGGAAAATAAGGAAGAACTACGTGAAAACAAGTTTCTACAAGCAAACGGCATCAAGATTTAATAATACATCGAGATCAACCTTCACGAGTGGAATCGTTTGTCACGCGCGTAACTTGAGCGGTAGTGTCAAACTGCAGGAAATGTTTGTAATCCGTATAGATAATTCCAACGTAAGGAGACGAACCAATGATGAGGGAATAAGTAGGGCAGGGGACGTTGCTATCAACGTTCTAGTAACACATAGCAATCACCAAACACACGCAAGCAGCTACTTCGACAATTTTTACCATCGTCATCATCGTCGGTTTTTTGTTACATCATTTTTCTGCACCCTGCCCACACTCACTTATTGATAATCATTCGGGTTATACACACTATTATCCTATCACATTCCACCTGCTCCTTCGCCGGATCGTCTAGGAGGCCGTCTACAAATAAAGAATTTCTTGGTCCTGCTGTCAGCCTTCTAAGCCTATATGGTGGCAATCAGCCTTAGCTATCAGTCATCTGACACTTCGTAACTGCCAAGCGTATCGAATTCAACCCACCTGCGAAAGGTGCGTTTGCCAGTTTGCTGATCGTCTAGCGCCTCCTGATTGATCACTGCATCCATGACCGCGCCTTCTATGCCTTTACTTGAGGAGGATAGCCCACGATTTCGTCCCCAACTGTGGCTGTTGAATCCCAGGCAGGCCCCATGGTGGCACGCTCCGTCGCGGCACGCCTAAAGCCCTTACAAGTGATCACAGACCATGGTCAAGGGTAATTTAAGGGTGTCGTTAGCTCTGTCGGAGATGTCGGGGTGTGCATCTGAACTCCTAGTCCATGCCTGAGCCAAAAGTGTAACTATTACTCTGAGCAATACATGGCGATGGACGATAGCCCCTAGAGAAAGATAAATAAGAATAAATGAGGTCGCAGTTAAAGATGCATAGAAGGTTGAAATGAAGGCCAGCGTCTGGTGGAAGTTAATGGTTATCTGAGAGGACAGGTAAAAATGTCGTCCCGGTTAATCAGCCATACACCCGCATGTATATGGGTTCCCACGGTGTTCGGTATAAGTGTTTAGACAAGTCACTTGTCAATGTGGGCTTACCAAAAATAGGACTAGGACTCTTAAAGGGGGCGCTCAGAAATTCCTTAGCTTTGTTCAAAACTTTGGGTTAAACGTGGCTAACCGGTCCAGCATGGAGCGGCATAAGTTGTCTTATGTGACCTATTGCTGTAACGGCCGGGCTAAAGCTGCTATCGGACGTTGGGCATTGTTACCAGGAAAAATGGTTCACTGAAGCCATCGAACTATTGACGCGAACATTCGGAATACCTCACAAAATAAATCAAGGTACCGCCAGGGACATGTTTAACAGTCCGGGGCTTGCCGTGGGATACCTTGAGGGCCTGAAAATTTCAGCCACTACGAGGAGGCGTTAGCTGAAGTATTCCTAAATGAACCGTCCGTCCGAGTTGACTTGCCCAACCGACCTGCCGCGTATTGCCGAAAGGCTTCCTCGCCCTTCACAATAGGAACAGACAGAGGTGGTCGATCCTGTTATGAACACTGACTGACAGCCTCTGTTCGACGGATCATTCAGGTTCCTATGAGGGTCAATTTCGTTTTTATCGACCTATATTTTTGGGTTATCACCCAATTCACTCAGAGACACGTTAGCGGAAGCTGGACCGTAAGCTTCCGCAAGGATGCTCAAGGAATATCTCGTGTGTCGGCCATCGTCGGAACAGCAAATAAGCCACATCACTCTGTAGTAATCATTGGCGATCTTGGGTTGCCGACTCAAAGACGATTCATGAGCCTGTCAGTGAAGGAGCTACGTGTGGGTCTAAGGAAATAATAACAATAGTGTGATATTTTCCAGCACGCTGACATGAGCGTGATCGATACATGCAAAGTGATGCGCTACACGATAGATGCACACAGCACACAAGCAATAAACCTACGACACGGCGACTATGTGAGCCAAGCAAGAAGAAAGAAATAACGACACCAACGCTTGTGAAAATGTAGTCTCTGTGTTCCTCAAAATTCAATGAAAAGTTTGTAATATGACACAGAATCATGCCTGACCTAATGGTTAAGGTTACGCCGGAACGAAATGGTCTGAGAATGGCGAAATTTGAAAGCCGAAAGATTCGGCCAGTATTTGGTGTAAATGGTGCGGAATACCTTTGGGGGAACATTTGTCTGCATGAGGGGGGACTAGAAGTCTAAAAACCTTGCAGAAATACGGGCAAACCTCTGGAGAGGAATTCGTTAATTGTTCAAAGGCGATAGAATGCTGAAAATTTCACGAATCGTCAAACTAATAGGGGATTTTGGGTGTTGAGAAGTTGTGGAATGTTTTCTTGCGTGAAATATGTTGGTGAAACAACTTGTGAAACTGAAAATTACTTGAGAAAAGTGACAGTATAAAGGGATCACATGTACCATGATGAGTAACGGACCGTATAAACCTTCGGCAAAATTTCGTGCATAGTCAATAATTTTTTATTTAATAAAACACACGATATCACCAGACAGTTGTTACTATATAGCGTAAAAAGAGATCGACTGTGAGCTTTTTCCAGTATGTAGTTACTGTCGAATTTTGATATCAGTTTGCTTCATAAGGTCAACATATATTTGGAATTGATGTTCAACACCACAGTAAATGGCAGGTGCTGTACTAATAGGGATTAATATAAGAGAAGAAGCAAAAGAGATAACGCGATATTCTTATACAAACTTCAGATACCCGGTTCAGGTGTCATTTTTTATTTTCTAGACACTCCCAACGCGCATCTTTTTGTGTAGTGATCAAGAACCCTGCACAACTGGCTACCATCAGGTATGATGCAACAGTGTGTGGTGCTTTGTTCATCTCTTGCCAAAACTCAGCAAAGTATCGCGAGGTTCCTGTGTCTTGCTTGTGGCTTCTGTGTGGAGGTCAGCACTGCGATGTGCACAAGCCCGGTTGTTCGAGGCCAGAACGCGAGTCAAAAAGGCCAGGCTGTGGAGCCGCCTTTGCATGATGGGAGGGGCTGTCCTGGCTCTGTGTGCACAACATAGTTTGAGTCATTCGGGACGATTGAAACTTCTATCTGTCTAGATAACGGCTCCTACCTTACTCTCACAGATAAGAAGCCGAATGATTAGGGCTTCCAGCATGTGTGCAAACAGAGCATCCGTACATTAAATGAGACAGACACCAGTATAAATGAGCGGATGAGCTTGGAACTCGATTCTCTAGGGCGATGGAATAAGGTTGAAGTCGGGGTCAACGGCCCTTTGATCGAACGAGTGGGAACTACTAGATGTAGAAGGCCCCACAGACAAGTTGGAAATCCCATTTTTCCCGTGGTATTACAGTTAACATCTGAGATGTCTGGTTTATGAGTGTGAACTTCACGACTTTCACTCATAACCGCAGTTACTGCACGAAGGGCCAACAGACTACGGTACCTGTAGCTTCTAGAGAACTAGGGGGTTCTGGTGCTTCTGTTCAGAGCGTACGAGCGGCTGCATCCTGGACACTGTGTGCAAGCATGAGGCCAATACATTATTTAGAATGTAAAAGTGCTGAAACGAGTGTAATGCTGATTTACAAATTTGTTCACAAATTTTTAAGGTGTAGTTTAACAAAGGAGGATAAAATAATTAGATCACCTATTCCTAGAGATAAGATGCGAATGTGAGAATTTTGACGGAAGCCTTCAAGTTGGTAGAAGTATTGCCTGGCATATCTGGCCAGACTTTCACACACGGTGACGACCGAGGGCTTCTAGCCCACAAATAAAACCTCACAAAGCCATGTTACTACGAAAACAGCCGTGATGAATTCTTTGAACTCGTGACAATTGAAAAGAGTTGTTGGTGGAAGTGATAATAGCCGCAACGACTAATTGTTTCCAGCGCAAGCTTGATGAATGTTGGTGTTTGGTTGCCGCCTAGTTAGTTTGAGGAACTGGGAAATGGGCAATATGTTCCGACCTCTTTCCATTTTTATGGTCTCCATACAATCTTCCTGTCCTCCCTCCATCTATTCCTTCACACACCATGTAATGATTCATCGAGGATTTCCCTCTTTTTCTTTCGTATTTCTGGACTCCAGCAGTTGCCCAGACGACGGAAGTTTGAAAGAGTCGAAGTGTTGCCAGCAGCGATCCTGCATGCCACTCGGATGTGCGTGTCACAACATGAAACGCTCCCGCCGTGCAAAGTAGCGCAGTTCGCTGGGCTGCTTTCTTATCATGTATAACAAGGTTTTCTCCTCAAGTTGCTACAGCAAAATGAGATCTGCGGTGCTTACAAGTGAAACAGGCTTGAAACTTTCTGGCAATCGCTGCAAATCCTGTGAGTTGACTTGAACAGAAGATGCGTGTTTTAACACCTTCCATCTACCGACTCAAGTCCCATTTTACTCAGGTCAGTGAAACGCGATTGCTTCAAGCATAAGGCAGGTGTCATATTTTACTACATGTTTCGTGAAGTTACTGGAAGTGGAACAGTGAAAAGATACCAAACTCACATCGGTTAGTAATGTTCTACGCTAATACTCGATGAACCTTGCTTCGATATGACTGATGGAACCTTGTGGCTGTTGACAGTTGCAGGCACTTCTGGGCTACCCGTAGGATAATCTCACAAAACAAATAACGCCACTCTCAACGACATGGTTGAATTTTCTGGTGTGCTACGTTATGTATCAACTGTACCATCCTAGCACAAACTGGCAGGCGGAAGTTTTGGTGCACCCAATCCCGTTTTGCCTGCTTTCACTGTTCCATCGGAGCAATCCGAGCTTCCCTTTTACGTTCATTCGAGTGAGTAGCTTTGAAGTGATTGGTATTAACTCAGCCAAACCATAGCTTGGACGTACTGTTGGCAACAGACAAATTTTCTGATGCGGTACTCGTCTTTCAACAACTTCCAGCAAGCGATAACAGTTCACATAAATTTGTGGCTGACTGTGCCGTTACAATGAGCTGGCCTACTGTAATTCACCTTCAAATCAGACCCATTGACTAGATTACAGCCCCCACCATACTTAGCCTCCGTGAAGGGGAAATGTGTTATTTCTCAAGAATGGCCTCGGCCCAGCAAACGGATAAGTGCTGAGCGCTCTAATTTTTACATATAAACCCCAACCTCACAGAAATCAGAATGCCATTGCGTACAGGCTGATTACACAGCTCTAATACCAGTGGAGCAAATTATGCCTCAAAGTTCTCAGCTGCACTCTCGATAAACACAACTCATTTCTGTTATTCAAACGTATACATTCAATATCTTAATGAACAAAGAAGGCATGTGTCATATAAGCAAGAGAAAACGTGAACTTAGCCTCAAACAACGGTAGGGAATTGATGTAATTAGTTGGAAGGTAGAAACCCCGGGGGGTTTCAAATACCTGAGTGAATACTTTGCGGAACAAAAGTGGTGTTCAAGAACCAGTCCCAGCCAGTGAAGTTCTGATGTATAGTTTACTCCTTTTTTCAATGCTGAAGATAAATCACGAACACCAGCCTCTTCACAACATCCAAGTGCCTTCATATGCTGTGTCACTATCAGTGATTTGAGTAGACGTTCATATTTAGCCGTCATCCAACCTTTACCACTTTGGTCCTCATGGTATCCACCCAGTTTCCGTCGAAGGTATAAATGAAGTTATTCATTTCATTGAGCCTATCCCTCGAATTCTGTTTTAACGTTCAGTTGTTTCAGGATGGAAGGTTTTCAGAATTAGGGCTCACTAAAATTATTGACGGCGACAAGATGGCAACAGGTACCACCAGTTAACTATACTTCCTTGTTCTAAAATGATCGAACTAATAACAACTTGTCACAAGATTGAGTTGCTGCGATCGTAAAATCACATAAACTCAGTCCAACACGGTTTCCCTGTTAAACACCTACGTGACCTACCGATCGTAATTCCCAAACCGTACCGCTAAATCTGCGTATTCTGGAGGTGTATTTATTGTCATGCTGTTAGACCTGCGAAAGACATTTGATCGTGTGCTTCTTAATCTCTTCCTGTTAAAAACGGCATCTTCTGGCATGCGTGATCTACTGCACAGTTGGTTCTCTCCCGGTTGTCTAAAGTACGCAGAATATGAAAGCAAGAAAGCCTTGCTTGTTGCCGCTATCCATTTCCAGCGGTTAACATTCTCATGAGTATACATAACATATGTGATTTTATAAAAACATGGCAAACCATTTTTGCTCGCAAACCATAAGTGAATCCTCTACAGGTCTCACTCTGTTGACCTCACTTCCGGTCACAAACAAACCGTCGATTTTGGTTTCAGACAATCCGAGAACAACTTCATCCAACAAATCTAACATAATAGTATGTGGCCATCGTGTCGAAGATGGCTCTGTGTAAATGGAGGCTCACGGTATGCGAATTATATCTTTCACAAGTACTAGGTTACTCTAGCACAGCACCTCATGTGAAGAAATTCCAGAAAATATCGATACCGGCATTTGGCACAGAGTGCGTGGAGTAATTTTAAGTTATAAGTAACGGTAATAAACGCATTGTATTGCACCAGAGAAGTTACTGATAGTAATACGTATTTCTTAGGGCGACTGTAGGAACCGCATCCAGATGAACACAGTCAATGCGTATAACATAAAATGGCAAATAATAATAGTGCAATTCAACACATGCGATCCCATCAGCAAAGGAAACACAGAGAGCAGAAGATTACACTTCATTAAAAATTCGATAGAACCACTACTGAAGCGACAGTCTGCACACCTCGCGAAATTCAGCACAAGACTGTGGTTTTACATCAGCTCACAGTTTATTTGGTGGAATATAAACCAATTTTCAGCGTCATGTTAGAAAAAGATGTTTCAAAGGTGACAAAGGTCGAATTCCGAGGAATTTCACCGTCATCTTATGTAAATTGCCCAGAAAGACGAGGAAACGAACAAGTGGGGATGAGGGAAGACAGGAAAACTCGGGATTTTGCAAAAAATCAGACACAAATCTAGGCAGCACCTTGTTAGTTGCACAAAAAAGAACTGAAAGAAGCAATTCGACTTCCGTAGACGCAGGAAATGCGGTGATTATTCTGAATTTAAATATGCAAAAGGCTTTTAAACGTGTGCCCCATATGCACCTCTAGATCAAAATAGCATCTTTTTGACATACAAGACCCCTTGTAGAGCTGGCTGTCGTCATACTTCGAAGGTCGCACTCAAACAGACTAAATAGGAGAGCACTGTTCAACACCAAAACCAGTGACTAGCGGGGTGGTCCTAGGAAGCGTTCTGGGTCCGTTGCTCTTCTAAATGTATATAAATGATTTGCACGACGTTATTACAAATGGCAAGCCCTTTCTATTTGCTGACGATAACAAAATCGTTTAGACAATCCGCCGACAAACTAACATCGATTTCTTTCTAAATAATATACGACAGGACCTAGCGTCATTGCATTTGTGGTGCAGAACATGGCTAATGACGTACATAGCAAACAAGTTGAGCATCACCACATAGGTTACAAATCACCCCATGGTTTCGTCTCACTAGATAGTTATAAAATGTTTACAGCCGTTTCGGTCAGAGATCTAAGGATACGGTACTCAAACTCCCCCAGTTGCTTCCAACGAGTATGCTTCCAGGTATCAAAGACTACAACAACAATAGGCTCTATCAGGAAGACGTTCAGTTCATCGACTCCGGGACTGACGCTTTAAAAAATGTGTAGACGGCCTCAGCTTGAGTAGTGCACATCCATTTACTGTTTTGCACGCACGTTTGATAGGCTTGCGTTAGAAAATCTTCAACGGTCATTTACCAAAAGCATGCCGAGATATTCTTTTTCGATCACCTACAGACAACGCTGCCAAACACTTGGTATTGATCCGCTTTGGCTGCGTAGACTAAAGTTGAACCTGACGCTGCTGTATAAACCGGTACAATCGGATGCGATTACCACAGCGTTCACTGTCCACCTCCAATACAGCCCCCCATATGGTCTGGAAAATAGAAGTTCCACCTCACCAACCCTGTTTCGTTTGCACCTCGTTGATGAGAACCGACAAGTCGGTGACGAAATTCTACGGATGGATGTGTCCCGCTTGTTGGAATAACAGTTTCCATTAGAAAGAGATCCATTGTAAGTTAGACGCGCCGGTTCCCGTTTGAAGCTCTTCGCATTCTGCTGCACTGAGCTCATAAAACCAGTAGTACCACCACTTCCGAGATATTGTATGTTGACTCCAAGACAGTGGTTACTTTTCATTCCCTAATGAGCCACATGTTGACCACAATATGCCAAAAGTTTTCACTTGTCTCTTGTTCAAAACAACGGTCCCTCCACCGAAGACTCGGTGGGGTCAGAAAGAAGGATGGTACTTTTTTGGTTGTTGAAATCGACTAATCTCTCCTCGTGAAACGGAATTACAACAGAGAAAACCACTTTCCCAAAGCCTGAGCTTTAGGTGGAGTCAAAAAAGAAACCGGGAATGCGTTCATGCTATTTTGCTCTGAGTGTGCCGAAGGCGTTCACAAACACATCTATTACGTCCAGTGGGATTGAGGTTCGAACAAAGTCTACGTATGCAGCGCGCGTTCAGATTATTAGCTTTTTCTTCCGGATGACACTTACCGTGCAAAACACGGAGATGACACATGCGGGAATTGGTGGAAAACTTGTATTTTGAGCTTTTAGGGTACACATCACTTATCATCTCTTACTTGGTTGTTTTCACGTGGATTGGAGTACTTTTGTGCACCGCAAAAGACAATCAGCGTTCCACATATCAAGTAGGGAATGACTGGAAAATACACTTCCCAGTGATCGACAGGCAGCTTGAGTCAATCACGTTCTGTATACTGTTTTGTACAAACGCCACGCAATATCAAACCAGTTGAAAACAATGCAGTGAAGTGAGCAGGATTGAACTTTGAAGCTTCTTGGTGATAGAGCGGAACGTAGTACTCTATTGTACGCCGTTTCTTATGCAACAAAGATAGAAACAGCCATATAATTACGTCATTCCCAATCACTTCTAGGGAGAACATTTCGACAGCCAGTATCTACATAGAATTCTGTAAAACAAGAGAGTGAAAATATCTCATAGACAAGAGAGCCGAAAGCGCTTTCATACATGTTTCATTCACTGTCAGATATATTACTTTTGTTAAAATACAATGCCAACATCGTATGATCGTCTATTTCCATTTTGGCGAAATCAAGCATTCTCAGTTTATGGGATGACGTATTCCACCTGGAAGACTTGGAAGGGCGTGCTAACGCCAGTGATGTTTCCCTCGCGGAACCGGAAGTTTTCATCACGAAACTAGTGTAGTGAGGACAGACGGTCGCACTATACTACTCACAGCACTATTCAGTAGCAGCATGGATCGAAGTGATCGCGGGATAAATGAGGGAGAGATACGGGTAGGATCATTGGAAGGCAGAATGACATGGAATGGCTTTCGCCACACGAAGGAACTGAGACATGGTGTCTAAAGTGACTGGGGCATTCTCGGACGAGTGTGGTATGCAAATGAGTGTTTCTGTTCGTAGTCCCGTTGAGACGCTTGAGTTGCGTACTGGCTTTCCAAATAAACAACCTCTGTGCCATCCGCTTTCTGGGTTCACAACACTAGTAATTTTTACTATTATTCGATGCATCTCAATTTTGTCTTTAGTACTGTCTATTTTTGCAGTCGGTTAGCTGTATATACTTAGCCTGAACTTTTGATTTCAAAATTTCTGAATATGTTTGAAAATTAGAAGTTCGCGCAAAATAACCGCTATCTTTCTTGAACGACCTTCAAGCCCATTCCACGCGAAAGCTCTGGTTGCAATTGTTTTTTCTCATGTAATCTTTTGCAATGCCTGCGTTTACTTGAACCTTGGTTGTTCTATCGTACACATATTTCGTTGCAACCTTTTCGTTCGTTCTGACCCATATAGAAGGCATCACGGAGTGTTATGTGCGAAGTAGGGTGCGGTGAGTTGGTTGCTTTGTTTGAATAGACTGCTTGATCTTCTGTTGAAGCTTGTTATCCGCTGCGTTTGCTAACGTGTTTCGTTTAAAGATTTTATAACGGGTTTCGCAAACTGATTCATACGATGGGTTTTGGAGGTCTGGTTTTTAGGTGTGTATCCAAACCAGGTTTTTAAACAGGGTTTTCCTCCACCACCTACACACTCATGAAACCTGTTTGAAAACTAACCTGCAACTGGGCATGTGTGATGTTTTTGTTGTCTTGTACGTCATTTTTCCAGTCAAGCTTCATCAGGCGCGCGAGTGCCAGTTCGGCGGCCCCTTGTACAGCACCTCGCATCCTACAATTTTCTTTCCTTTTGCACCTTCGGCCTCCTCCAAATTCGCACGTGCGCCTGATGCATAAGCAATATGAACCGATAATACTTTTCTGCTCTAGGGTCGTTGGCTGTCCATTTTTCCTCTGCTCCATGTCGCCTGTGGGAGTATTTATGGGAAGTTAATTGCTCAGGGAGCCAAACACCCACCTTGGCGTACTCAAATAGTTATCCGTTGTCACACTTTTCCCCGTTGTGCACTTAACCTCCTTTGAACGCATACGTGGGCTGTATACATTAACTGTGGTGGAAATGTAAGCCAATGCACCTTCACAAACTGTCGTGAGTCGGGGTCTTTTACTTCAATTATATTTCGGGATCATATGTACAGGTTGTTTTTTAGCCGGTTGCTCGGACCAACCGGTTCTTGGAGTGTCGGTCGCTGGTAACTAGCTGAAACATCCCAGTGTTGGGATAAATTCCTACTCCAGTGCTTCGCGCCAACAGCTACTCTCCAAACAATTTGAATGCCCTCCGAAATCACTGGACTTGTCATGATCGTCGTTTGTCTTTAACGAATGTAATTTTGACTTCACTCGTATTTTGGTACCGAGGTTTATCGCGTTTCAGCAATTTTTCTGCGATATATTAGAGAACCCAAGGCTTTTCAATCACCTTGCTCAGAATATTTTATTATTTTTGATGTTTTGTAGTGCTAGGTTCACGAATTTGTACGCTCAAGGTTTCCCCAACATCATGCTACCGTGAGTCGGAAGTCGCAGGAAAAAAACGATGAGTCTGCAAAAAAACTATTGATTGATTTACTCACCGTTCACTACAGACTTCAACGTAACAATTAAGGGGTGCCAGGGAGCTGGACGTGAGAGAACCTTGAGCACAACCGCACAGCGGCCGCCAGAGTGGAATAGTACATCGACGGAAAATTCCAGTTGATCTTCAGAATTCAAACAAGCGTTAGGCTGGTTAAGCGGCGTTCCTAACGGTAATAGCTCAACATTGTTATCCTAGTGAATGTAACCTAAGGGGGTAGAGATGGTGCGGATGCAATACACAGCTACAAGCAAAACTGCGACACTTATGCCGGCCCACTACCTTTGATGCTATTGGTTTGTAGTAAATTTACATTTATAAGGTAATGTGAACAGGCGCGGTGGTACTGGCAGGGCAACTCTCACGTCACGAGGGGTTTGGAATTTTGGGGACGTCGAAGGTGATCTCACTACATCAGCCCCCCTAGAAGGGTGACTAATATAGGAAGCCTTCTACCTGTGAATTTTATTCCTGGGCAACAGTTGCTGTCTTGCTGGCCAGCCACGCTCGAGCCACTCAATGTGAAAACGCCTCCTGAGGACGTGACAAGGGGTTTGATTTCCTCACTGCGCAGGAACGAAGTGTTACGGCGTTCAAGGTTTTCTCCTCGGGCCCAGCAACTGTTGCTATGCATCCGGTCAGACGTAGGAATAGGGAAATATAAAGTACCTGAACGTTAGAGAAAACGGCAGATACCCACCGTAACGCGTTTCCTGCAACGCCTGAGGATATTTTCAATTATGTGCAAGTATCTTCCGTGCAAAGCATGTCAGGAAATTCACCTGAAAAACTGTTAGCTGCTGGTCGACAGGAACATGGAATACACATAATGAATTATTCACTGTACAATAAATGCCAAATAGAAAAAGCAAACCACTCCAGAAAGCGCGCGGGAAAATGGATGCGCCTCCCTGAACGAGTTGTAGGTTGGGAAGGGATTTCGTCAGGAATAGATGCGGAAGGCAGCGCTGGGGCTAAATCAGAGGTTGAAGTAGATGGAGGCGGCTCAGGTGATATTTGTGTTGTCAAACCGGGCATGAGTCGGTGAAAGCAGGTTTAAGGCGGTCAACAGACACGGTGAGGTGCTGACCAAAACTGTGGATTGCATAGGTTTTTGTGGACCGTTTAATGACACGAAAAGGTTCTTCATACGGTTGTTGCAGCGGTTTCTTAACACAGTTTGTTCGCGAAAACACGAACTCACAATTGCTGAGTTCTTTGGGAACATAAGACGAAGATTTCTGACTACGTGTAGCACTCGGTTGTAGTGATCGCATGTACTTGGTTAGTCGGTTTGCGTAGTTTTGAGTGTCGACAGCAGTTTCGCTTGACGATTGAAAGAAATCAGCTGGAAGGCTCACAGGACGACCATAGACAAGTGACGCTGGGGTCGTACTGTCATCCTTGACACAATTGTGAATACTGAGTAGAACTAGGGGTAAAGTTTCTGTCCAATCCATCCGCTCGCGGGCACGTAATGAAGCTTTGAGCTGACGGTGGAAACGCTCTACGAGTCCATTCGCTTGCGAGTGATATGCTGTGGTGCGTGCTGGATGCACGCCCAGCAGCTTGGTCAGTTGTGAAAATAAAGCTGATTCGAACTGCGTGCCGCGGTCAGTTGTAATGGTCGACGGACAACCATAACGTGCAACCCAATGCTCGACAAAAGCGCGAGCCACAGACACCGTTGATGTGTCTGACAACGGTATAGCCTCTGGCCAGCGAGTGAACCGGTCGATACACGTGAGCAGGTGGGTGTAGCCCCTTGAAGGTGGAAGTGGCCCGACGAGGTCCAGGTGGACATGTTCAAAACAATCGTCAGGAGTTGGAAAAAGTTCCAAGGGGGTGCTGGTGTGTCGGTTGACCTTGGAACAATGACATGCAAGACAGCAACGGACCCAATGGCGTGCGTCCCGATTCATGTTAAGCCAGACGAATCGATCCGCGACCAGCCTTGGTGAGGCGCGTATCCCTGGATGTGACAGGTTATGCAACGCTTCGAAAACTGCTTTTCGTAAAGAATGTGGCACGACTGGCCTGGGGTATCCCAGCGTATTGTCACATATAGTGGTACCGGGCAAAGATGTCAATGGAACTGTGACAAGGCGTAAGTTCGTGCGTTTTGGATCATCCGTAAACGTGCAATCGGACTGTTGTTTTGCTGCTATGTTGTGATGTGATATCAAGCTGGTGGTTGTAGACACGTTGTGCATTCGTGATAGAGTATCTGCGGCAACGTTTGCAGCTCCGGAGACATGGCGGATGTCCGTAGAAAAATTAACCATATAGTCTATCTGTCAAGCTTCTCGAGGTGAGCGTTTATCGAAGTAATTCAGCAAAGCGTACACGAGAGGTTTGTGACCCGTGAAAATAATGAAATCACAGCCCTCGAGTGCGTGGCGAAAGTGGCGTACAGCCCTATATACGGCTGAGAGTTCACGACCGAAGGTGCCGTATCGCATTTCGGTATCGCTGAGACGTTGGGAAAAGAATGCGATCGGTTGCCACGTCTCGCGAACTGCTTGCTGTAGCACGGCACCTATGGCTGTGTCCGATGCATCCACGGCGACACTAATCGGTACGTCCGGTTGTTGGAGATGCAACATGACTGAAGAGGCGTGTGCCTGCTTAACATTGGCGAAAGCCGTTGAGGCTTCGGGGTTTAGGCGCACAGTTCGTTTATTACCATGAAGTAAATCAGTCAAAGGTTGCATAAGCTTGACGCAGTTGGGAATGAATCGACGGTAATAATTCACGAGTCAATTGAGGCAACGAAGCTTGGGAATTGTATCGGGAAATTGGCACGGTCGAATAGACTCGACCTTGCAATCAAGCGGTTTAATCCCATCTGCATAGATGCTGTGGCCTAAAAAATTTAACAAGGCTTGACCAAGTTCGGACTTAGCTCCGTTGACGGTAAGGTCGTATGATGCCAAACGTTGAAACAGCGTCCGCAGATGGGTTATATGCTCTTCGGGGGGAAGAGCTAGCCAAGAGGATGTCGTCTATATATGGGTAAATGAAGTCTAGTCCACGGGCGACTTCATTAATCAGACGTTGGAACGTTTGTGCAGCTTTACGAAGACCAAAAGACATGCGCACAAATTCGAACAAACCGAATGCAGTGGTAATAGCCGCCTCGGGTATATCCTGTTGTGCTACCTGTATCTGGTAATATGCGCAGACGAGGTCAATTTTGCTGAAGATTGTTTTACTCGCTAGGCTAGTAGTTAGATCGTGGACATGTGTCACAGGGTACCTATCTGGAACAGTAGCATTGTTCAATCCACGATAATCTCCGCAAGGACGCCAATCACCTTCTGTCTTCCTTGGCATCATGTGCAGAGGAGATGCCCATGGGCTGTCAGAGGGGCGGATTATACCCATGTCCAGCATGTGTTGAAATTCGGCACGAGCGAGGCGCAGTTTGTCCGGCGCCAGCCCTCGCGGTCGCTGAAAAACTGGCGGACCTGTCGTTTTGATGTGGTGTACCACGTCCGTAATGACGGCAGGTAACTCATTAGGTGGACGGGTCACCCCCGTGAATTCACGCAATACCGCTTGGTTCAGCAAGCAGTGGGCCGGGGACAGTCGTCGAAAAAGTGGTCCTTATAGGGGATATACTCGTTAGGGGGTCTGGGAACTTGTGGTGATCTGCGTCAACGACTAATCCAAAGTGATTTAAGAAGTCCATGCCCAAAATGGCATCTGGCACATCCGCCATAATGAACACCCAACGGAAAACACGCCGCAGGCCCATGTCCAATGTCAAAAAGCGTGCGCCAAAAGTGCATATTGGGGTTCCATTGGCGGCACGGAGCTGGAAGGGCGTTGATCGAGGCATTTCATCTGTTCTAGGTGGAACGACACTGACCTGAGCGCCGGCGTCCACTTGAAAACGCAACCGAGAACTCCCATCTTGAATAAAAAATAGGCGACTAGGGGTAGGACTGCCAGCAACAGTTGTCGCCATTACTTGCTGGCACTTCCGTTTCCCGAGGCGGTTGAGAAGGTGCACGGCTTAACGCATCCCCGTGCCTTGGTCCCAAACATGTGATGGTACCAGCAATACCCCGTTCTTGAACGAGACATAAAACGGCTACCTCCTCTGGGAGCGGGGCGACAGCGAGAAGCTTTAAGAGTTTGAATTTCTCGACAAAGTTCTTCCACTTTTGCTATCAAGTCGGCGGGTATGCTTTCTGTGTGTGCATCGACCTGATGCATTTTACTGGGAAGGTGTTGGATTACTGAGTCTGCCGATTTTGCCAAGTCATCCAAAGAACTCGTTGACATGAATGAATGAATAATTGCCTGTACAAAGTCAGGCAACCTCTGCATCCAAAGGTAACGCATGGGTTTGTCGTCAATTCTGTGATTTTGTCTCACCTGTTTCAACTGCCGGAGCAATCGAGATGGAGTAAGATCTCCTAACTGTAGCTCGCCAAGGACCTGCTTAGGTCGTTTCTCTTTCGATACGTCCTTAGAATGCGTTCTTCAGTGCGTAGTAACGGTTGCTTTCGGGTGGTCTAATCACTAAACCTCGGACATGGGGTGCAACTGACACTGGCAACGCGGTAGCCAAGTATGTGAACTTTGCAGTCTGGCTAGTGATGCGTGCTAACCGGAATAGCAGCTCAAGCTGCGCCAGCCAGTATTTGGGTCGTCCGGGACATAATCGAGGACAGGAAAGCTTAAGGCGTTTTCCTTCGCACCTATCTCGGCGAGCTCCAGTTCGCGGTCTGAGTTATCTGACTGCATCGTTCAACTATACACAGGATTCAGGGCATTAGTGCGCCTCCACCTTCGGCGTCCGAGGATTATCGCACCAATCGCACGCTGATCGGATATCAGCTGCTACGCCTTGGACCCGATCAAGCCAAGGGTGACTGGCCCCAATTATCTCCATCAGGATCGAAGGGTTGTTGTCACAGTACCCTTCTGGGGTGAAGCTGTGTAGCAGTCTAAAGATTTCACGCGCCTGCCTGCGGTATGATGTGTGAAATAGCTCCAAATCTCATAGTTGCATATTGTAACTAGGCTATTAAGAAAACTCGCATGATATATGCTGTCCGATTGTTTGTCTGCATGTCATGTGACTGTTGCGCGAACCTGAAGGACACAGGTGCCACATGCTTCCAGTTTACTCGCTCGACGACGGCCGGTCTCTCGCCTCTCTAGCTGATTCGCGTGGCGGTGCCGTTTAGAGCGCTATCAGAGACCACTTGTACATTCCGTCGAATGAAAATTTGGTCTCTCCCCTCAACAGCCTTTTGCTTTTCGCATTTGATAATTGCGTACCTGGGGAAAAAGTGACTTAGTGCGACGAGCCGGACTAAATTGATGAGCCCGTTCGAATAATCTTTGCTTTCCACATGTATATCTTCTTCATCACTGTGAGTTGCTAGTTTTTACACGTTTTACAAATTTTTTAGATTTGATTTATTATCGATTCTGCTTCAATGGAGACTCGACCGCACGTTTTGTCAGACGCTTTGGTCAATGCATTAGCTGTTCCGTTTGCACACTTTACAGAGAATAATACTAAATCGTGGTCTGCTCCGTTAGAAGCCATATTTGCGCTACGACAGTTTAGTTTAGAGCTAACGCGTTTTCATCACGTAGTTGCAACGCTGCCACCTCACGCCGTTGACGAGGTGGACGATTTTCTGGAGAGACTGGACTCCACGAAGCCCTACAAACAACTTAAAGCGGTCGTACTTAAGCGCGTTGGCTTGTTCGATCGCCAGCGTATTTCTCGGCTTCTGAGTGTAACCGACCTCANTGTGACTGTTGCGCGAACCTGAAGGACACAGGTGCCACATGCTTCCAGTTTACTCGCTCGACGACGGCCGGTCTCTCGCCTCTCTAGCTGATTCGCGTGGCGGTGCCGTTTAGAGCGCTATCAGAGACCACTTGTACATTCCGTCGAATGAAAATTTGGTCTCTCCTCTCAACAGCCTTTTGCTTTTCGCATTTGATAATTGCGTACCTGGGGAAAAAGTGACTCAGTGCGACGAGCACTAAGATTACACGGGGACATGCTTGAATTGCATGTTTCGACAGACCTATGACCTGTGCACGTGAGAAGAAAGGCCGAGCAGATCAGATGAGTTTGTGGACATGTATGAATGGTAAACTCACCTGGCGAACGTGGACATCGAAAAGTTTTTGCTATTTTCAAATACAGTTTGCGTTGTTTTGTATTCATAAAATCTTTTTGATTTTTTCCGTTATGGCTGAAAAGAACGAGACTATATAAACGCTGGTCGTTTATGAGACGTTCAGGCCAATGCATCCCACGACTCGAACGCGTTACAGTGGGTGTTGTCGTCATTGACGAACTTGTGATGTCTGTTGAAGACAAAGCGCTTTGGCGAGGTTGTTCACGGTCAGGCGACGGCCTAGCCAAAGGAAGCAAAGCACCAAGGGTTTCCTCTGTCCGTTCAAAATAGGCAGGCTTTAAACGGTCCGTGCTAACCGTGTCCCTATTTCCCTGAAGCCCGAGCACGTAGAAACGATCTTTCCGTTCAATTACAGTGAAGGGACCTTCGTCAGGTCGCTCGAGCAGGCGTCGTGTACCATCACGTCAACACCCATGTGTGCAGTCGTGGAGGTCTTCAGGAACAAACACCTCACGGCTTTGTTCTCGTATGTCCGTGACATGAAGGCGGCGAATGTGCAAAGCAAGTTGTTCGACATAGGAAGCGTCATCTCGAAGGGCGTCGGTGGCAAACGAGAAGTAATCGTCAGGAAGACGCAGTGATTGGCCGAAGAGAAGTTTGGCGCTAGAAACGTGAAGGTTGGCCCTAAGGGCGGTACAGATGCCGAGTAAAGCCATTGGCGGGGCTTCTGCCCAACGAATTGCATCGATGGCATCAAGGGCTGTTTTTAGTTGTCGGTGGAAGCGTTCGACCATACCGTTTGCAGCCGGGTGGTATACCGTAGTTCGCGTGCGACGACATCCAAGCGCGCTCAGTGTTTCCGCAAAGGAACCGCTCTCGAATAGAGGGCCACGGTCGGTTGTAACCATGGTCTGGCAGCCACGATATGCTACCCAACGCTCAACGAATGCGCGCGCTGCAGTCTCAAAACGTACGTCGTGTATGGGGACGGCCTCTGGCCGCCACGTGTCGGCCTTGATTGGCCGATCCCCTTCGATTACATCTCGACTTGCTCATCTCCACATCGACATTATAGGTCCTTTGCCATCTTCCAATGGCATGACCTATCTCTTGACGATGGTAGATCGTTTCACGCGGCTAGGGCTAGGCACAATCGTGCCCACGTGCGAAGATTCTTTCGCATACCAGGCCAGACGTACCTATCGGAAACAACTTTTGCCTTGACTCGGATGCCAGGATGGGCGATGTTGTGTAGCTTGTCGAACACGCTCCGTCGGAAAGGAATTGGATCTACTGGACGTGTATTTCCAGTAGAGGTGTCGCGAAGCATAGTGTCTGCACACTCTGGCGAGGTTTGATCTATCAGCCCTAGAGCTAATTCTCTGCAAGATACGCGGAAATCATTTTCCGAACATCGGTTGTTGGCCATGGCGTTTGGTTTGATTGAATCGTGACCAGCTAATGCTGACATTCTGGATAAAACTTCAGCCACAACGTTATCGCTATTAGAAGCGTGAAGTACGTAAGACGTAAACTAAGATACTAGGTCCAAATGTCGAACTTATCTGAACGAATATCTTTCAGACCTGCTGCGAAATGCAAAGGCCAGCGGTTTGTGGTTGGTAAAAATCACAAACTGTTTTCCATCGAGGACATGTCGGAGTTGCCGAACTGCCGAGTAGAATGCCAACATTCCACGATCAAACGTGCCATACCTAGTTTCAGCCGGAAGTAAAAGTCTGGAAAAGAAAGAGAGCGGTTTGCAGTTTCCATCGACGAACTGTTGAAGTACGGCGCCGACTGCGGTGTCTAACGCGTCAACACCTATACTTATTTCCGCGGCTGGGTTGAAGTGGTGCAACATAACGGCGGTGACTAATGCGTCCTTAATTCTATCGAACGACTCGGTGGCTGTTGGTGATAACCCTACGACTCCGTTGACACGGCCGCGGAGTAAATCGGTTAAAGGCTGTATAAGCTGAGCGTAATGTGAAATAAACCGCCTATGGTGATTGACCATCCCGTTAAATCGACGAATAGCAGCGAGAGTGATAAAACAAGGAAAATCGCGGACAACTCCTATCTTTACGGTTAACGGTGGAATACCATGCTGGTCAACGTGGTGCCCTAAAAACTCTATTGATGGCTGGCCGAAAGCACACTTTTCTGCATTAATCGTTATGCCAAATGTTGCCAATCTGTCGAAGAGCTGTCGCAGACGATTCTGGTGTTCTTCTTCAGACGTGCTTGCAACTAATAGGTTGTCGATGTAGGGGTGGACGAAATCCAGACTCCGTGTGATGTCGTCGATAAAAAGTTGGAAGGTGTGTGCGGCGTTTTGCAAACTATACGGCATACGTAGAAATTCGAATAAACCGAATGATATAATGACGGCTCACTGGGTGACACTCTCGTCCGCAACCGGAATCTTGTGGTATGCACACACCAGATCATTTTTAGAGAACACACGGGTACCATGAATGTTAGCGGTGATTTTATAGATGTGGGAAATCGGGTAACTACCGAGTACTGCGACGTTGTTGAGCAAACGATAATCTCCACAAGAGTGCCAATCGCCCGACAATTCAGGGACCATGTGGAGCGGATAGGCCCTATGGCTACTGGACGGGCAAATGATTCTAAGTCCGAGCATGTGCTCAAACTCATCGCGGGCTATTTTAAGCTTGTCTGGTGTTTCCTGCGAGCTTTAGCGAACACTGGCGGGCCATTCGTGATTACGTGGTGCCTCGTGAAACCTCTAACGGCAGGCAGAGATGAAGACTGTCGAAAAACGGTTGGATGCTTATCGATTAGAAAACTAAAGGAGTTTAGTTTCATAGAGCTTTGATATACGGAGCTGATTGATACCTTATCGGTCAAAATCCCGGTAACCGTAAGCTTCGCCGATTGGTCGACTGGACGGTGTCGTCTGGAATCTACCAAAAAGTCGAGGTTCTGGAGGAGATTGATGCCGATAATCACCATTTGAACGTCAGCGACCGTGAAGATCCAGCGGAAGGGCCTACAGAGACCTAAACTAAGTGTGCAAGAGCGCTGACCAAACACTTTTATGGTGCTTCCGTTGACCACGCAAAGATTCGAAGTGGATGATCTGTTCAAGTCGTGGGCGTCAGGTGGGATCATATTGACCTCGGCACTTGTGTCGATAAGATAGCAAATCTTTGACTCGTGATATTTTAGAAAGAACAGACGACCAGGCGGGCAAGTTACGTCGTTAACCATGTGGATTTGGCNTAGTGCTCGTCGCACTGAGTCACTTTTTCCCCAGGTACGCAATTATCAAATGCGAAAAGCAAAAGGCTGTTGAGAGGAGAGACCAAATTTTCATTCGACGGAATGTACAAGTGGTCTCTGATAGCGCTCTAAACGGCACCGCCACGCGAATCAGCTAGAGAGGCGAGAGACCGGCCGTCGTCGAGCGAGTAAACTGGAAGCATGTGGCACCTGTGTCCTTCAGGTTCGCGCAACAGTCACATGACATGCAGACAAACAATCGGACAGCATATATCATGCGAGTTTTCTTAATAGCCTAGTTACAATATGCAACTATGAGATTTGGAGCTATTTCACACATCATACCGCAGGCAGGCGCGTGAAATCTTTAGACTGCTACACAGCTTCACCCCAGAAGGGTACTGTGACAACAACCCTTCGATCCTGATGGAGATAACCTTTGGCTAGGCCGTCGCCTGACCGTGAACAACCTCGCCAAAGCGCTTTGTCTTCAACAGACATCACAAGTTCGTCAATGACGACAACACCCACTGTAACGCGTTCGAGTCGTGGGATGCATTGGCCTGAACGTCTCATAAACGACCAGCGTTTATATAGTCTCGTTCTTTTCAGCCATAACGGAAAAAATCAAAAAGATTTTATGAATACAAAACAACGCAAACTGTATTTGAAAATAGCAAAAACTTTTCGATGTCCACGTTCGCCAGGTGAGTTTACCATTCATACATGTCCACAAACTCATCTGATCTGCTCGGCCTTTCTTCTCACGTGCACAGGTCATAGGTCTGTCGAAACATGCAATTCAAGCATGTCCCCGTGTAATCTTAGTGCTCGTCGCACTGAGTCACTTTTTCCCCAGGTACGCAATTATCAAATGCGAAAAGCAAAAGGCTGTTGAGAGGAGAGACCAAATTTTCATTCGACGGAATGTACAAGTGGTCTCTGATAGCGCTCTAAACGGCACCGCCACGCGAATCAGCTAGAGAGGCGAGAGACCGGCCGTCGTCGAGCGAGTAAACTGGAAGCATGTGGCACCTGTGTCCTTCAGGTTCGCGCAACAGTCACATGACATGCAGACAAACAATCGGACAGCATATATCATGCGAGTTTTCTTAATAGCCTAGTTACAATATGCAACTATGAGATTTGGAGCTATTTCACACATCATACCGCAGGCAGATCCGTGAATTCTCCAGGCCGCTACATGTTCACCCCCAGGATATCAACGCGTGAAATTTTTATTTCCCCATTCCTTTGGACACCGTAGAAAAGTACATTCAAATAGGAGCCTAGTTCATGCTGTACTCACGTTTGTATGGATCACTGTTTCCGTCTGCATACTGTGTGCGGACGCCTTTGTTTGTTCGCATGCTTGTCATTCTACGCGCGCCAATGGCGCCATACACACTTCCGGCTTGCTCGCGCTCTCGACGTTTGGATCCTCAGCCTCCCCAGCTACATCATTTTATCGATATCGTTAAGCAATGGTTGAGACGTATTGTAATTTCTGTACACTATATATTGGTCTACCCCAGTTACTCGTAATCTCATTTTGCGCCTGGTAATCCTTGTGTATACCTCGAGAGGCGTTAATTTAGTGCACGTTCGCACTTGAATTTTACGAATAAACTTTATGAGTTTGGCAATAGAGACACTTTACTGTGGTTCGCTCAGATTAAGGTTATTCTTTACTTCCGGTGAATCCACCCACAGCACACTATGTATAATTACATCGTCTGAAATTTACCTGGATCAGTGGCCGTGGAATTTGCAGATTTTATATTTGGTCTTCCAACTGCGAACCACTCAGTGTAGCCAAAACGGCCATTATTAACAGGATGGTAGCTTCTGACGGAGAAAATCTCCGCAAGCTGCTTACCGGAGTCTAATTGGGAGATTGCACCCTATCACAGTTGCTTCATCACGTGACGCAGTTTTAATCAAGTAGACCGGCGTTCGGACTAACAGACAACTTTCTCGTAATACGGCCTCGATACTTCCAAGGTCTTATCAGTTCATCATGTCATGAGTAAAACACGACGTTTTTCAATACATTACCACAAACGGGTTACATACATCGCAAGTTCCCATCGGTTACCACCACAGAAACTCAAAATCGTCAAAGCTGACTTCGAGAATCCTTTACGACTCAGTATCGTCCAACCCCCCATTAGCCCTTGGGCCTCACCTTTGCATATATTACCCAAAACTCCACCCGGCGACTGGCGTCCGTGTGGTGATTATCGCACTTTAAACAATGCTCCTGTGGCCTACACCGAACTGGCACCATCGAATTGCAGGAACTAACACAGGGACAAGACGACTATTCGCAGTTACAGCGGTGTCGCGCGTCCCCTTCACCTAAACTTCGGGAGTTGCCTCTAGCCAACTGCGAAGGCACATTCATATGTGATACCACGACAGTCAGCCCTCGTCCATTCATGTCAATAAACTTCATACGCTCTGTTTTTAACCCTTTTCACTGCGTGTCCTATCCAAACACTCTTGCCACCGTCAAGCTGATTTCAGACCAGTTTGTATGGACGAACCTGCATAAGGATATACGAGAATGGGGGGAGGACTTGCCTTGATTGTCAATGAAGCAAAATTTACCGCATGCCATCACGGTCCCCGACACATTCGCTAACCCCGAAGCACGTTTCAGTTATGTCCATGTTGACATAGTCGGACCGTTGCCGTATTCAAAAGATCATCGGCATATCTTAAGGTGTGTTGATCGCTTCATCAGACGGCCAACAGCAATACCTCTCCCCCACACTAATGCTGAAACAATTGCACGATCGTTCAGGGAAGGGTGGATCTCAAACTGTGGTGTTCCAACAGCTCTAACCACTGATACAGGCACATTATTTCAGCGCTGTTCAGACTCTAACCGGTTACTCGGAGTTGACCACACCAAAACTACCGCGTGACACCACGCGGCAAATAGTTTTGTCGAACGCTTCCATCGTCAACTGAAGGCGGCCTTGAAAGCCCGACTAACCCCCCAGCGTTAGACTGATCACTTACTCCTTGTCATACTTGGAATTCGATCGACCGTTAAGGAAAGCATTGGTTATACAAACCCAAGATAGTACGACACTTTGTCTCCCTGGTGAACTGTTCTTCAAGACGAACACCGGCGAAACTAATTCTGACGCCACCACTTTCATTCAGCAGTCGAAGCCATCTACGGCAAAAACCCGATCCCAGCCTACCAGGTCAAATACCATACAGGAACAAGAGCATTCCAATCTGGGCTGTCCTGGTGTTATTTTTGTTCATCTCGACGCCTTCTCTCAAAAACCATACTCTGGACCATTCCGTGCGATCAGCTCATTCCCCAAGTTCTTTGCGATCGAGCGCGGTGAATCCCACGATGAAGTGAGCATTGAGAGACATGAATTTGCCCATGTCGAGGCTCACCTAGATCCTCCTATCACTTCTGACGGTGATCTCACCCCTAATGACTCACAGTCCATGCGGCCCATGTGTGACGAACAGCCTGTACCTCCTCAGTCCAACCCGAAAACACCTGTTAATCTTACCCGCTCTCTCTCAGGCCGAACGGTCGGACGTCCAACAGTTTTCAAAGTGTAATGTACCTAATATTTGCTCATTTTTATACAGCGCCATCCTCCTCAACGCTCTAGGGGAGAGTTCAATAGGGTATTGTACATAATTTCATATTTCGCCTAATTTTTGTGTGCAGTCTACATTAGTTGTTCTTGAACAAACTGAACACCACTTGTGTGAATTAAGTCGATTTGACAGTACACTTTTTGTGCATGTGTCTCGTCTGTTTGGTGCTCCTGTTCCGCCTAAATCGGGGTTGCCTATAGTGAAATATCCAACGATTGCGCTTTGAACTGACTATTTGTGTTCATTACTTCGTATAGGACTAGTCGCCTACAGTTCCCTCAGAACTCCCCAAAATTTCAACCTCTCTGTGGGGTGAAGGTTACCTTACTAGTACCACCGTACCTGCTCATAGTAGCTTGTGAATGCAAATTTACTACACACCGCTAACATCAAAATTAGTGCGCTGACATGGGTATCGTAACTTTACTTGTGGCTGTATAATGATCCCGCCTCATCCTAAACTTTGCAGGCTACATTCTATAGAATAACAGTATTTCAGCCAGTGGCGTTGGAAACGCCACACAGCCACTTTGAAGCTTGTTTAACTTCTGAAGGCTGACTGGAGTTTACGTTGACATTCAACCACTGTGGTGGCTGGCGTGTGGTTTTGTCAAAGATTCTTTTACGCCAACGCCATGGAAGCTTTATTAATTGCATTGAGACTTGCTCGCGTACAATGAGTAAATCAATAAATAAAGGTTGTTTGCAGGCCCGCTGCTTTTTTATAACGACTTCTGATTCAAGTTATCATAAGGCCGGGGGGAAATCTGGACGTGAGGACCAAACAGCAAGGAACTAGTTTAGCGGTAATAATTAGCAACATTCTATCTGTTAACATCTGTTGAGCCACTACATTTCAAGAGAAATCACAAGATAAGCTTCTGCGGCATCAGAAAATGTGCTCACTGATTCGGTTGTGTGCTTGTGACCCTTCACGGGCGTCCATTAAAATGGGTCCGGTTGTCCAACCATTTATCGTACGACAACAAACAACACCATGTTGTCGATGGATATCGGTAAGCAGGAAAATAAATGGTGATATGGATTTGGGGCATGCAATGCCTAACGGCGTATCTGCTCGAAAAGGATTGGCATGCAGAGTAGACGTCCGTTTCCGTCCGCAGTATACTCATCAGTGATCGTACTTATAGCCATAGTATGCACCGTGGTCACCAATACATTTGTTGCACGAACGATCCAGTGTGTCATAGATAACCGTTCCAAGTACACAATGAACGAGTACGCTGTCAAATAGTGTCATGCAGTTCTTGCAATTACATCGAAAAGTTATGTGGATATACTCTGGTTTGCTACATCTGTTATACGCACCAACTACAAAAGGCCCAGTTACAATCAGCTCGATCAGGCTATAGAGCACAGAGCACAGAGCGAACTTTTCTGCGCTCATTGGTGAGAAACTGACCAAATCAAACTGAAGCACCATGGACGTCATCCCTTGTATCGGCCTGTGCCGTATAACGTTTTCGCTGCCTTAACCAAACTCACGACGGCATATTCACCCGGAAAGACGTCATATATTATCGAACTTCTTGGCATCGACAGTGTAGTGACCTGGAGATACCCCCGGTCTACCTGCTGTACGATGTGTAAAATCCCTCCTAAACTCTTAGCTCACATTGTACACAGGACCTTAAGGATCTTTGCCTGCCGTCTGTCTGATGCATGAGGTCGCGTTTGTTTGTTGGCATGCTTGTCGGCGTATGCGCGCTAAGCGCGACACACACGCCTTTTCCGGCTTGCTCACGCGCTTGAAGGTCGGATCCTTATCCTCCCTAGCTGTTTCGCGTATTGGTGTCGTCTAGCGCTGATTAAGACCATTTGTAGTTATCGCATAATATATTTTCTGTCTCGCAATTGTTTGTATTTCAATTTCGCGTCTGATATTTCTGCGTACGATTGAGGAAACGTTAATTTAGTGCACGTACGCACTGAAACTGGTAAGCCCGTACATCTTTATATTTTTTGGCACGTATATTTTGTTTTTCTGATGTAAGTTGACGCTACTTTTCCATTTATTTATTCAATTTAATCTCTGCTGC